>JAQGAF010005948.1:0-11114 GCA_034687865.1 Kryphioiulus occultus | reverse complement strand
GAGTCGTTGAAGTCTGGAGTGAAGTCTTTGAAGTCTGGGGTGAAGTCTTTGAAGTCTGGGGTGAAGTCGTTGAAGTCTGGGGTGAAGTCGTTGAAGTCTGGGGTGAAGTCGTTGAAGTCTGAAGTGTAGTCGTTGAAGTCCGATTGGAGTCAATAAAGTTAGTGGAGTGAAGTCGTTGAAATCCGTCCGAAGTCAGTGAAGTCCGATTGATGCCATTTTAGTCCGACTAATGTCATTGAAGTCAGTGACGTCCAAGGCATTGAGGTCAAACTGAAGTTATTGAAGCCTGACTGAAGTCGTTGAAGTCAGTGGATTGACGTCGTTGAAGTCGAGGGTGAAGTTGAAGGCTGGGGTGAAGTCGTTGAAGTCGGGTGTGAAGTCATTGAAGTCTGAAGTGAAGTCGTTGAAGTCCGATTGGAGTCCATAAAGTCAGTGGATTTAAGTCGTTAAAGTCTGGTGTGAAACGGGCGAATCCAGCCTCGTTCACAGACCAGGGCTTTTGCCAGACGTACTTCAAGGACTTCAGCTTGACTTCATAGATTTCAATGAGTTCAACCAAACTTAGTGACTTCCTGACTTATGGAAGTAGTCATTATTTCTGTAGTATTCCAGGAAGCCTCATTACCTTCCTGCTTTATATGCAGGAAGTCATTTGAGTCTCATTAAAGCCCCATTAAAGTCGTCTACAGCGGGTTTTAGAACAGGAATCCCACTTTTTGGAAAGTCAGGGAATGTCAGGAAATGAAAGTGTCAAGAAATTTCAGGGAATTCGTGAAGCCTCACCAAAATGTCATGGAATATCAGAGAATTTGAAATAGTATGCTATAGCCAATTAATTAGTAATCGCATTTTAAATTTGGGATAAAATCCATCATTTTTCTTATTATTTAAATTCAAATTGCATGTAAAATGTCATGGAAATGATATAAAGGTTGTCAGGGAACTCAACTTGAGAATTTTTCCGAATGTTTCCGAAAATCGCCATTTTACTAGGACATAAAACTTGAACGGTCCCATGTTCTGGAACACATTTTGAAATCATGGAAAAGTCATTGGGAATTTTCAATACCAAATCCAGTAGACACCCTGCACGTGTATTTTCAACAAAATCGCTTATTTTTGAAAAACAAAACAAAAACACCAATTAAGGTTACACGGTCTGGTTGCATTTGCAGGGCAGGGGGCGCCACCGTCGGCATCAAGTTAAGCTGAAATGTGGTATACGCACCTCCAGCCTTAATCTGATGAGGATTTTTGGATGTACCTGGGGCGGGGGAGCACATTTTTCGCCGAAATCCAGAACTGGTTCCCCCCATTTAGAACTAGGTGGCCCTAAACTAAACTTTCCAAGACCTGGATTTCCGAGAAACCATTTTCAACTCGTTTCGCCAGGTCATCACCTCCTTCCCAGCGGTACCCAATGCGAGGGGCTGCGGGATTTAATTTTGAATAACACCATAAATTACACCAGTTTTTATTTTTTTTATTCATGCGCAACATGAAAATGTTTTCGTGAAAGATTGACTGGACCTCCCTTCCTAAAGCGAGCTGAGCAATTCTCGGAAATCATTCTATTAGATTAGATGAGGCGCTCCGGTTTTTGGCGTATCGTAAATCGCGTCCCGCGAGGGCGCCACGCTCGCTTTTGGCCGCACACCAGTGCTTTTCGAAGTAATTTATGCGTGCGTGTCGTGAGAAGGTTCGTAATTATAGGCGCGTGGATGCGGATAATGGTTTCAGTCGAACATGATTTCGATGGGGAAATAGAAAATTAACAAAAAATCGGATTTTAAGCCGTTTATAAGCTAAAAAAAATGGCCTTAGATACCAAGGCCAGACTAGGGTCAGGTGCAATTATGTGGGTTATGAGCTGATTGTGTCGGGGCGTAGAATTTGATAACTCCTAATGATGGCCTCGTTTGTCGACAAGACAATTTGTGTTATTCTGGAAAACTTAACGTTGTTACATTAATCCGAAATGCATTCTGGGCCACCATGTGGTTTCGAATGTATTTTTCTCACATTTAAAGTTGTCATTTACGCGTGAAGGGAGGTGCCTTCATCGGTGCAATGTTATTGTTGTGAATGTTCAGCCAAAGGAAAATGTATACCAAATTTCAGAATTCTAGGGCGTGGCGAAGTCAGTTAAAAATGGGTTAGAAAATGTCGAAAACAGACAAAGACCAAACACTTTAATCTATGTAAAAGGTTGTAAATAAAATTCTCTCTGCCCTGGAGAACCTGGAATTGTCAGGCAATCTGGAAAGTCTTGGAATGGTCAGAGAAACTTTACATATTCTGAAAAAAGTCAGGTAAATTCACCATACCGATATGTAGCTAGTTAGCATAAAAGTCAATAGATGGCACACTCAGCCAGCCCTTTAAGTAAAATTGAATAAATTTAATAAAAATCTATTTGGAGCAATCACAGCGCGAAGTCCGTAACGTACTTGTATGCACTGATAATCAACAATGAAATATACATGTACATGTATATCAATATCAACATAAACAAACACTCAGAAGTTTTCCTAAAGGCAAGAAGTAATGTTAACATGTCATATGCATGTTATATGCAGAAATCTGATGTAGATTCATGTAGAAATCTGAACTCCCTTCTGACTTATGCCGAGAATTCCCCTTTTATCAGCATTACACCATTACATGCAAATCTAACTTGGAATCTTCTGCAAGATGGAGCCTGGACAATGGAATTATGAGACCTTGCTGGTGGTATTTTATTTTTCTAAAGTAATTTTTATAACTGAAAACCTGCATTGAGACGTTTGAATGTACTGATTCAGGCTCACTTGTAGCCATATTCAAAAATGTTCCCAATGTGATTAGCCTAATTGATTTTATTACAATGTTTCAACATTTTCAAAGTCATTTTCAACCGACTTCCCCACGTCGCAGAGTGCTGAAATTTGGCACACAGCTTAATTCTGCGAAACATTTCATTTTGTCAAAATTTAACATACCAAAGTGGCATCTTTCCTGAGTTATCGGCAATCAAAGTTTTTCAGCCCAAAACATAAATTTTTGGATCATATAATTTGGACTCCAGTTCGAAACTTCTCGTTTGACATGTCTCGGCAACAGGAATTGGCTTGCATGGCTGGAGCTTGACAGGTTTTTTGCAAAATTTTAATTAACTTCGGTTGCGTTTTGCACGCGTGCGCCGCGAATTAGCTCGGCAAACACTGGGATTTTTGCAGCCAACCCAGTTATTTGTTTTCTTTTTATTCCTCCTTTCTCAAATTCGAGCTTCTCATTTCCTCGCCCCATTTCGTGAATTCGGGAAGCCCCCCTCGGGTGGCAAAACCAACAGCTCTTGGGCCTGCCAAAAAACCTGCACTGTTTAAAAACAAAAATCAGACGCGTCTCATCAATGCTCGTTAACAAGCACCAGATGTCACTGCTGGGGCTATTAGTCTGTCTGCCCTGCCTTTCCTCACACCCTCCTTATTAATAAAATAAATAACTGCTCCCGAATATCTCATTGGGGGACTGGTGGCGCCCCCTACCGGCTTCCAAAAATCCGCAGCTTTTGGGAAAATGGTGCCTGCCTTTGGCTCAGCCTTGGCTGTGCAGGGTTCATAATGTCAGAGAAGGTTAGGGGAATGTTGTCATTTTGTCCATTAAAGTCAGGGAAATGTTGAAATTTTTTCCATTAAAGTCGGAGAAATGTTGATATTTTGACCGTTAATGTCAGGAAAATTACATTTTGTCCATTAAAAGCAGGGAAAGTCAGGTGGATCAGATCACATATTGCTAGTACCAGTACTGATATGTAGCGATGTGTGCTTGCATCAGTACAGTACAAGTTGTGATTTTCTTATCTATACTGATATTGTAGTGATGTATGTAGGTGTCACTAAAGTATTATCAGTAGTGACAAATAGTGTCAGTAATGATATGGTGATGTCAGCAGTGGCAACTATAAAGTTTAGTAGTGACTTTGAATGTGCGAAATCAAATATAATTGCATTTATATGTCACTAGAGACATGATTATGTAAGTAAACATGCGCAATAATTTAATAAAAAAATTGTAAAAAAAAACATGCAAAAATGTACTGGTATTAATTACCACTGATATCAGTCAAGTTTCTACGAATATAATCACATATTAGCACATTTGTACTGATATAAGTCAGGGAAAAGTTGACATTTTGTCCATTAAAGTCAGGGAATATCAGGTGGAAGTCGGGGAAATATTGACATTTTGTCCATTAAAGTCAGCGAAATGTTGACATCTTGTTCATTAAAGTAAGGGAAATGTTGATATTTTGTCCATTACCCCATTTATTTTTTCTTCATCCCAGACTTTAGTGACTTCCCGGCAAATTCAATGAGACTTTAAGAACTTCAATGCGAGTTCAAGGACTTTTGAGTTCACATATGTAAGGAACTCCTTGTCTCATTGAAGTCTCACTGTAATCACTCATGCGCCACTGTAATCATTGAAGTCCAGCTGCAGCCATGGAAGTCAGTTACGTCAGGCAAATTTCCTGAAGTCCAAACTTGCAGTGACGTCAAGAACTACACCATGTGAGGAAGTCATAAGTCGCATCGAAGTCCCACAGAAGTCCTTGAAATCCCACTGTGGTCATTGAAGTATTTCATTGACTTCCCCAGACTTCATTGACTTCCAGATTTCAATGTCTTCCCCAGACTTCAATGACTTCACAAGTTGTCAACCTCGTTTAGCGAAATGGGTGCATATTTCATCTAGTTTTGTAAATTTCGCGATTTTCATATCGAGAATATTTTTGCAGCAAATATCGTTAAATTCTGTCATGATACTTGTATAATTTACATAACGCATAATTTGATGTGTGCATGCCTAAACAATAATCAGTGTTACAGACTTACAGATGCAGTTTACATTAGCTCTAATGACATGCAATTGGAACCCACTGATGTGCCATTCAGATGTTATAAAACATGCGCAAATTATGCTAATGACGGTTTCATAATGAATTAAAATACGCCACATTGCTGTTACTGTAACCCTTAAATTCTAAAGCTGGAGCGAAATATTGACCATGTACATGTACGAAATTTGTTTATACAGAGTGGGGAAATGGTCTCCATTTGCGAAGTGATTAAAGTGATTGAAATACATGTATAAGTAAAAAATATAGGGTATAGATTCTATGGTTACGAAATCACTGAGATGTAGATTGAACTTGACGTTGGCAACGCGTTCTTCTTCCAAGAAATGTTTTTTTCTTCTCCATCGTCGCTTCCCATCTCATGGCAATCGATCTCTCAGGTGTGCTCTTACCAAGGCTGAAAAGAACACAAATCAATATTCCCTCATAAAAACTGCACGATTTTCCGGTATAGACCCGCCCAGAAATGTGGAAGACGTTCGGGAATAAAACGTGATAAATGGGGATTTTTCCAAAAAAAAAAAACATTCCTGTCAGGTAACATATGCTCAAAAATGTCTCACAAAACTAGCGAAGTGGTCAAACTAGGAACGAGCCCAAGAACGAGCCAAGAACAAATTTGTCCGTTTTAGAACAGCTGCGAAATCCCCATGTCCCCAAACATGATCCAGAGATAGAACGAGCGGGAAATACTTGTGCGACAGGGTTTCGACGTGCAAAATGTTCCCAAAAATCAATAGTTCAACTACATGTGTTCAAAATGTTTCTCGAAAAGTAACACAGTGGTAAAACTAGGAACGAGTGCAAGAACTAGTGTTCGTAATGATGTCTAGAACTAGACGTTCCAGTTTGGCTTTTTAGATCAGCTGTGAAGTCCCCATGTCCCCAAACGTTTTCCAGAAACAATGTGTGTAAAATGTGGATTTTTCAAAAAAATATTCCATGGTGCAATGTGGACTTTTGTGGATTTTTCAAAAAATATTCTCAGGTGCAGTGTGCTCAACATGTATATCGAAAAGTAGCATAGTCAAACTAGGAACGAGTGCAAGAACAAGTTGTTCCAAAATATGAGATTTTGTTTAAAAATCGTTGGAAGTGTTCGCAATTATGTCTAGAACTAGACGTTCCAATTTGCCTGTTTTAGAACAGCAGCGAAGTCCCCATGTTCACAAACATATTCCAGAAATAGAACGAACTGGGAACGTGTGCGACAGTGTTTTGACGTGATAAAATATTCCCAAAAATCAAAGTTTCAACTACATGTACATGTGTTCAAATTGTTTCTCGAAAAGTAGCAAAGTGGTAAAACTAGGAACGAGTGCAAGAACAAGTTGTTTCAAAATCGTTGCGATTCAACTGCATGTGTTCAAAGTGTATCTCGAAAAGTAGCAAAGTGGTGAAACTAGGAACGAGTGCAAGAACAAGTTGTTTCAAAATTGTTCGAAATGTACGCAATTATGTTTAGTGAACTAGAAATCCGTCCTTAACATGCCCCAATGTCTTCCAGAAATAAAACAAGCTGGACACATGTGCGACAATGTATCCAACATGTAAATGTTACCAAAAGGGGATTAAAGGTTCATCAATACATTTCACAAACAATGCCAATGAATTTGCAGACGAGTCATTCTGATTGTGGGCAATCACTGCAAGCATCGAAGCACACTGTGATTGCCCACCTTTGATTTACAAGTTACCTTCACTTGGTTAAACTTATAATTTTCTGAATTGTTTCAATTTATAAAAATAGTAGTAATTAGGATTATTATTTAAGCAGTCATTGCATTTATTAGCAAGATTGCAGCACTTGCTCTTGACATGATATGAAATCAGTTGATCTTGAAATACGTTGCTGAGTGTTTGTGTTTTTATGTTCCAGGTTTTAAGCAAAAAAGAACACAAAAATGGCAACATCAGCCCGGACAGTCCCGAGCCAGACCAAGACCAGTACGTACTGACCCCTAGAACGGAAGCCAAATATAGTAAAATCAACGAGGAATTTGACCTGATGATGCAGAGGAATCAAATGGCCAATGGAAATAGGGTAAGTGGAATGTCGAAAATCTAATTAAGTTTCTTTTGTCTAGCATATCAAGAAATTTATTGTTACCGGAAATGAGATTTTATGTCACGCGTAACATTGACGTCATCTTCAGGGCGGATCGGTTAATAACTTCTGAACCGTTCGTCATAGGCAACTAATTCCAATTTTAAAGTTGTTGAGGAGGACGAGATCAGTCCAACAACGGTGTTAATTTATGCCCAATTTTTGGTTCGCTGTATGGCTGTAAAGCTATCTCAAGGGGTCACAGCATGTTATTTGCGTTTTGTTTCCTGTTTTAAATACAAAATGGAGAATTTAAAAAAATGCGTTTTGGGTACCTTTTTCAAAGAAAAAAATTCAATTGTGTTTTGGTTACCTTATTCAATGCAATTTAAAATTTCAAAAGCAAAATTTTTTTTTCTCTTTTTTGCAATAAAAAGGTCATGCATAATTTTGTTTCCATTTTTAATGTAAAGTTAAAGAAAATTTTAGGTCTTTAAAAAAAGGTCCTTTTGTTCAGATTTTCAGAAACACAACATCACAAAATAGGGATTTTCCACACAGTTTTCATATGTTAAAATATTGATTTTCTAATATTGATAAGCAAGGATACGCTGCATAGTGGACAAGTTTTTTGAATGGATTTTAAGTGAATTTCGCATTATTCAGAATTGGCTTTTGTGGATTTTGAAAATGGCAGAAATATTAACAGGTCTAATGTCACAAGCGCCATGGGCCAGCATTAAAAACAACTTCCATTTTTCCCGAAAATGGTTTTCGGAAATATACAAAAAACATAGGAAACAATCACCGACCGCGCGTTTTATTTTATTTTATTTTTTGAAAAATTAAAGCACAACCAATGCATTTGAATGGAATTTTGAAAATAACATGTGGGAATTATTAATATTAATAGCGACAGTAACGGAATAGGGGAAATTTTTTTTAAAATCTAGCACACACTAGGGTTTCCACTTTCTGGAAAGTAAGGGAAAACCAGGGAAAATTCGTGCATATATCAGGAAAATATAGATAGATTGCATCAGTCAATTGATTAGTCATCATCTTTTTTGTAAAATTTTGGATAAAATCCATCATTTTTCTTTTTTTTTTCCAAAACTTTTCAAGCTTATTGTCAGGGAAAAGACCGAAAAGTTGTCAGGGAATGTCAGGGAAATCGATTTATGAATTTGACTTGTAACCCAGCTACACATAGTGTTAAGTAGGTTTTGCACAAATATCTATAAAAATTGTTAAGGGAGATATTATTGGAACTAAGTTTACAATATTAAGCTGAGTTGCCTATCATTAACGATTAACAAGATAGTGATTGATTAACCCGAAGATAACGTCATAGGTCACGTGTCAAATGATTTTCGGAATCCTCAGCTATCACTTCCATATCAATCATCAACCATTTACATTGGTATTTCTCATCGTTTTCGAGAAAGTTTAAGTAGTTTTGGACTTTTGTCTCACCCTGTATAGATTTTCAATATTATCAGTTTTTCATACTTTTTGATACGAAATCATGAACTTAGCAAGCAGCTAAACTGCTTAAACCTGTTGCTCTTGAGTACATTTCTTCCTAAGAAAGAAGTAATCGTTTCTGAAATCCGTTTACTTTAATTTCACTTTTTTATGTTTCTGTTTACTCGTAACATAAATTTATTTGATTCTGTTTGAATTTGCATGTGCATGCATTTTTATTGTTGCCTCTAACCCCTCGTGCATGTGATAGGATCTCCATTTTCGTATATTTTCTTATGCAATATTATCAATTTGCTCACTATTTGCGGTGTCATCACGAATTGCGTCCCAACATGGCGCCGCCATTCTAACAACATTTTCCTTGTTACTTTCTATGGCGAAAAGAACGGGAACGCCCACAAAAAATCGATTCTGTCAGCCAATAATGGGGTGAGTGCAAATTAATCTGAGATTATTACAATTTTGGGGTTTTTATCTACATGGATCTCGAAGTCCGTGTTCGAACGGACGCCATGTTGGGACTCTCTGCACTGTTTGCCTTCCATTTTGGATTTTTGAAGCCTTTCCATTAACTTCACGTGTTTCGTCCTTGTCTGTTTTCAACCTTTTCTAACTGGTTTTTAAATCACTTCCCTGTGCCCTACAATGCTGAAATTTTGCACACAACTTAATTGCACGGAACATTTGGTTGTTTTGAAATTTCGTGCATCAATGTCGTTCCATTCCCGAGTTATTAACAATGTTAATCTTGGAAAAATGCACTTGAAACCGTAGTGACCCAGAATGCACCTCGTTGCAACAATTTTGAAAGTTTGGGAAATTTTCACAACTTACCGTAATTATTCTTTTTATTTACTACTTTTTCATTAGCTTGGTGGGCTTTGTGTAAACATGTATAACTTGTGTGAAAAATGTGAGAAACTTTGAAAAATGACAACTTATGTGAAAATTTCATTGTAAATGAATTTCACAAGAAATCCAGCGTAAAACTGAGGAGTTCCCCTTCAATGCATAAAAAAAAACGTACTAAAGTTAGGTTATTTAATCAGTTTTTCTGAGACTCTTAAAAATGCCTTATGTGTAAAAATCATTTCCATGAAAATACACTTAAATTCCATTTTCGGTCGAATTATTTTAAAAAAATCGCCTATGGCGTTCTCTTAGATATTAATATTTACACTCATACAATTTTTAGAAAAACAAGCTGAAATGCATCATTTATGAAAATGCGGAATTTTTCAGAAATATTGAGTGAAAATGTAATAAAATCAGATGTTTGCTTGTGAAAATGAGAGAACACCAGAAAATTGCATACCACCTGGCCACCAATGCAACATTGGACATAACTAATTAGTTAATTCGGCTAATTAGATAATTAAATTAACTAGTTCATTATTATGGTCGTAAAAATATGATGGACAGACCGCATTCGCAGTAAAACGTTTATGCGAGGTTTATGAGCAGTGCATTGTTTGACAGTACAAGCAGTACAGGGTGTTCAAATATTCTATTGGTGATTACAACAGGTTGTGTCTGTTAAACGTATTGGAAACGTAATGGAATAACAGGGTGTCTACCGGTCATGGAAGTCATGAAATTTACATAAGGTTCATGGCATTTTTTCATTTGATTGATTCACAAAATAAAAATTTGCGTTAAAATTCATCATTTGTCATCCAATTTTGCAAAAAAACAAATTCACCTATGTCGTGTTTTTCGTCAATGACAATGTTATCACTGTGATAGGTCATGTTTCTGAAAATCATTATTTAGTCATAACTGAATATGTAGGACCCCATATAATATTGTAATAGACATTGAAAGGTTTTTGAAGTCATGGAAAAGTCATGGTGTTTGCAATGCCAAACCCAGTCGACACCTTGAATAATTGACTGGCCAAACTGACCGCTTCAAAATTAACTAATTAATTTGAACAAAGTCAACAAACTAGTTAATTGTGTTCTGTGTGTTATGCCGTTTATTAACAACTAGTTAATCTCAGTGATTCCCCAGTCATGAAATTAGCATCAGGGTCATGGAATTTTTGTCATTGATTGATTCATAGAATATAAATTTGGGTTAAAATTCATCATTTGTTATCCACTATTGCAAAAAAAAATCTCCTATGGATTTTTTGGCCAATAATCATGTCATCTCTGTGGTAGACAATGTTTCTGAAAATCGCTATTTATCGATGGCATAAAATTTGAAAGCAATTTAATAAGCATGAAAATTTGTTGAAGTCATGGAAAAGTCGTAGAATTTGCTTTACCAAATTCATTAGACACCCTAGTTATCCTCGACACATTAGTCAATTTTGGCCGGTGTGTCCGAACATGGATTGCGCCTGACACAACTGTAAGCACGGTTACTAGTACTGTTCTTTAATTGTGCGGTGCTACCAGTAATAGAAGTCTTTGTAAATTAAGTCATGAAATTTACAACAGGGTCATGGGATTTTTACCTCTTTCAACAAAAAAAATTTCATCTACGGCGTGTTTTTGGACAATAATCATGTCATCACTGTGGTAGAGAATGTTTCTGAAAATCGCTATTTATTGATGACATAAAACTTGAATGACCCCCATGGGTACCCGCAGGATTTTTGCCAGGGAGGGGCAAAATTTTCCATATTTTTTGCCCATACCTTCCATGTTAACTTGATTTCCAAGGGGGGAG
>JAQGAF010005947.1:0-11116 GCA_034687865.1 Kryphioiulus occultus | reverse complement strand
GATGGATTACACCCCCCTACCACATGGTATTCATTTACTGATTGTAGGGTACTGAGTTGAATTGAATTGAATTGAAACGAATAATGGTAAGTTTTCGGAATTTCCTTTTCGTGGTGCGTTTTCGGCGAATAAAACGCTCAAGTCCCTAATATAAAATCGGCGGTACTTACGAGATTGTGAATTTTGGTTTTATTAGCGTTTCCATCTTCGCTTAGCTGTGTGTCTGACCGGGACTTGTAATTCAAATTCGATACAAGACTGAGCTCGTCGGAATCGCCCAGAGACCCTCTTCGTTGGTCTTTTAACATATCTTCATTTGTCAATTTTAAAGAATTTCGCCATTACACACGAACATATTTTGCAAAATGAGCTATGCTGCCCATACCTGTATTGTTGGAGTTGTAACAGTTTGGGCTGTGCAGGTCCAGGGCTTCCAGCGTATTGGTGATAGGCGCAGTGATTTGAATGGAAGGCAATTTTTTGGATTTTCTCAATTGAACAGGAAACATCGTACCTGCCATATTTGTAAAGTTAATCCATGATAAGCGACGGCTTCTCGTTGACATCTAACGAAGTTTGAACAACAGCAACTGAAAACACCCACCTGTCACCGATGTTGTTCAGTGAGGCATCGGACAATTAAACAAGACTTGTTTCACCAATTAATTTGCGATGAAAATGGCTATTGACCTAATTATAAAGCATTCATTCAGTTGTGATGAGACCTGCATTTGAGATTATAATGAAGAGACTAACATTATAAGGCGTATTGATATACGTAAAGCTAATGCAGCAACGGAGGATTGGGTGAAATTTACGACATCGTCACTAAATGATGACAGCTGTATACACATTCAAGTTCAAATTCTGGTGTTTTTTCTAAAATATAAGATTAGATAACATTTGAATATAGAAACTACCATTTCTATTGAACAGGGGGTTTGGCAACTTAGGTTTGATTTCAAGTTTAGCTGCTAAATGCAATGTGATGTTCTGGCATATAATGTTTCATGCTTTGACGATCTGTTATTTTAATTGGCAATGCGATTAAATAATGTGCACACACGTGATTAACAATATTATAGACAGTGAGTTTTATTTTACTTCAGCTAATCTCCAGAATACAAATTTGCTGACATAAAATGCCTACGTTTCACGTAGGTACTGTTTAGTATAACTTAAAAAATGATGCAATTTAGATTACAGAGCAAAGAAAAACATGTGCGATTAATTTTCAGTGCCATGGCTTTTTCAATGGTATAGGAAGGTTTGAGATCACAATTCGTGGGTGTTAGGCTCGAATTAATAAGTGTTACTTAGTATACTTACTAAGCGATGTTGGGTTCCATATTTTAATAAGCAAGCAATCAACAGTGCTTTTAATGTTTCAGTGACGGCATTAATTTATGCAAATGCATAAATCCAGTACGAGTTTAAACAATTTCCTGAATGATGACAATACAATATTAGCCAATATAGCACGAAAGTTATAAATTCCCCCGTTCATTTTAAAAAAGTTTTTGAGCGGCTATCTGACAAAGATTTTGCATAGTGGCAGGTGTAGCACACCACCTTAACAAATTTTATCAGAACTCATTTAAATGCATTTAAATTCAGAAAAACCACTTCGCAAGTAAGTGTGAGGCACATTGTATATTACTTTGAACTTGGCATGACCTTAATATACACGTACATGAATATGAAATTGTTTAGAGCATTATGAATTAAATATACAGGCAACATTTTGGCGGTTATATTTATCAATATATTACAAAAAACGTTTAATTAAAGAGCACGTATGACGATTTTGTATAGGGATACCCAGGTGAGCTTAGGACGAGAGCATGTGCATAGCTGGATCCACCTTGATCTAGTTGGTCATAATGAGGTTTTTTATGAAACCATCGCATTCTTATTTGCTCACGTTTATCTGAGCACCCCTATTTTATCAGTCTTACATGCTTATTTCTAAAATTAAATCGATGACACATTAGCAGGCATGTTATCATTATTGAGCAATAGATCAGCCTACAAAAAGGGCTAACAAATATGGCAAACTGCAATCCACGATTGCTAAATTACCATTTCAGGCACACTTGATGGCATTTCAGTACAACCAATTAACGACTAGTAGTTTGTGTATTAAACTTAAGAATTCACTTGGAAAGACTAATTACCTGAAAATTTTATAATATCAAGGAAAGAAGGGCAGTTTTATTATTTAATTGTTTGAAATGTTAGCTGTTCGTCGAAAAATATGGTGCAGATAGCCTATACCAGAATTTATACAAGCTACCAATGTCATTATAGTCAATAACGGTTGTAAATTGGTTGTTTAATTTTTCAAGCTTCCTTTGAAATTTGAACGACGTTTTGGCCTTTTTGCAATAATTACAAAGGGAAATTAATTCCGATTATTTATATGACGTTACATTCACTGTTAGAACAAGCCAAGCGCCACGGCGTGTTCTCGCGACTTCTGACGTAAATCTGCGAGTGAAGCGTTACAGGGCATGTTGAAGTCTTTACACATGGCACCCGGATTGGCTGAACAGACAAACAAAAATTCTTAAATGTTTTCGGTTTTGTACGATCGATGCATGTGGCCACCTCCAAAAAACCCGCAAGGTCTCCAATTTAAACTAACATTATAGTTTTACTTATGCAAAGTGGGTTAAATGCTTACAGGCAGTAAATTGTCCAGAATAGTGAAAACCGGCTTTCACTTGAGCTTCTAATGGTGAATGTGAGCCGTTATTAAATGGGTTGGCCAAAAACGCTTCTCCTCCACTAATCACACTGAAAAACAAATAAGTTGAAAACTAAGTCCCAACCTTGCATCCAAGAATTGGTAAGAAACTAAGCCTTCCGATGGCACACGCTGATGGTTATCAAATGATGGTGATGCAGATAGATGGTGAAGAAGCTCATGATGGTGTCCATGGGATATAAGAAAACGGCAAAAGAGCTGCATTTTGTGGATGCTCGTATGAACCATACCTGAAGTTATCAGTGGTTGGAAATGCAGAATGGTTCCATCCATTGTCTGATGGTCTGGAATGGAGGTTGGCATTCCACGTTGGATCAGTTGACGTCACTGCGGTTGATATAGGTGGAATGTGGTGATGGTAGTCGGATGCTGTGGTGTTATTTACTGCTGACCCAGCATTGGAACTTAACATGTTCAACATCTGATAAAATATAATGTAAATAATCATTTAGTCATGTAAATCTCAACTAATGTTCGTTAGATTGTTGAACGACTCCATAATCATAATAGGTTGGAACAGGGGACAAAAGATACAACCGATACATGACAACTTACAACATGTTGTTGGTTGTTCATGAACTTTAGATATGAGATCAAGTTTGATGGGAAACAATTGACGGTACAGTACTATTGTATTTACATTGTCATTTTGACGAATTACCTGAGAAGATAGGGCCCCACTGGAAGAATTCATACAGGATTCCCCAAGAGCTGAATAGGACGTGTGTGCAGAGTGGCCTGCGCTGCTTTGGTGTAAACTAGAGTTGCCCAATGGCTGATGCGTTCGATGCCACCCAGAACTGTCACCTACAAGTGAAAACATTTAACAACTTGAGCCCATGAATCATGGAAGTTTGGACGTCTAAGTATCATTGAAAAACATTCTATTATTTCGACCCTATTATTGATTGGCCTTTTAACTGCCTATGTACATGCATGAGCGCAGCAGTGTATATGGAACACACCCTGGATTTATAGGAACTTTAACACTTTAAAATGCTGATCAATCATATTTTTGAGGTCATTGTCTGTCATTGGAGCTGTTTTTTTCCAATCAAAGAACTGGTTGTAATGGAAATTGTGTGTAAGAAATGTGCTATATAGAGTTGATTGATGTAACAATTTCACTTCCTATGATAGACATTAACAAGGTATTGGTGATTGATCATTGATCTTTACTGTTTTGCAGGTCGAACTGTTCAGTGTTTTCATTTTCGTCATTAGAATTGGTTGTGTAGCTTTTCAATTATTTTCACAAACTGCATCATACCATGGTGCTGCAAGGAAGACGATGCTCCTGTCTCAGCCATGGCATATGGATTTCCCGAGCTTGGATAACCCATGGTTAATGGCAGTGCGTTGAATGCATTCATTTGTTGGCTTCCCATTTGCTTGCGCCATCTTGCACGGCGATTACTGAACCACACCTGTCACAAGGAATCACAAAAAATCACATGAAATCTTATGTGCGTCAGTGATAAATTCTACTTGCTTTCTTACCAAAATACGAGCATAATAATCTAATTAATCGTTACATAATCTATTTGAAGGTGCATCGTTTATCGTTTAAGAAAACCTTGATAATATGGAGTGGTAACAGAACATGCTGATATAAAGAGCGATTGAGTAAGCGGTGGGTAATGACTGAGGTCATACTGAATTATTATTTCATTTTTTTGGTTTGATATTCATTGTAATTGGAAAACACACCTGCACTCTGGCTTCTGTTAGTTTGGTTCTTTGAGCCAGTTCTTCTCGTGTGTAAACATCTGGGTATTGTGTTCTTTCGAAGGCCCTTTCCAGTTCTTCAAGTTGTTCTGCAGTAAATGTAGTCCTGCTTCTTCGTTGTTTCCTCTTTAGTGTCAACCCTGGTTCTGATTCAGTATCAGAGTCTTCGTTACCACTGCTACGACCTAAAAAGATATCCAATAATAATGAAATTTTGAGGTTCTGTAATTGTGAACAACACTGTAGGATTCCTTCTTGATCATCCCCAAAATAGAAACACTCGTAGAGTATATGTAGAAATTGTTAATTTCCAATGTATTTCAAAGGTCAGCAACTCCTGTTTCTCACTTGATGTGTTAAGCTCGCCTTGATGGAAGCGACCTTAGGGGCACCCCATGATACTTCACACCCAAGCATTGCACGTTGTTCACCACAAACCCATCATTACGAATGACGTGCACAGCTTGAGCTTTCCAAGAGTCACGAATGCCAATAGTGGTAATCCAACTGAGCGCGTGCATCTGCCACTTTTTTCTGCCCTGAGCCCAAATTAAAACATGCTAGTTGATTATGTTACAATCTTTGGTTTAAGCAGCAGGAAATGATTTCGATAACCTTATCTTCACCATCCTTTTTTCACATCCAGTGGTATGCTCGCGGTTCTTGCACTTTTTCAGGACTCGCCTTGGTGTTCTTCAATAACGAGACATGAAGTTCCACCCCCCATTGACCCCATGGTCCGTTTCTGATTTGATGGAAGGCCGAATTTCGGTTACTGACAAAGGGCATCACCTCTTGCATATTGATCAATCTGTTTGTGGCGATGCGAGTTTTGTTGCATACAGTATGTAGTATGTTGTAGTCGTTGCAAATATTATTTCTGAATTTTTCAAAAAAGTGACACTTTGATCGATTCCCAATATGAAATTCGACTCGATTTGCAAATTTATGGCCAATTTGCGAATATTTCAATGTGCGTTTACACTATATAACAAAACGTGTTATATTGCAAGGTTATACAACTTGTTTGAAAACGAGAGGAAAAATTGTTGACATACATAATCGAGTATATGTTATATAAGAAGTTGTACAACAGAGTTAAAAACTAATTTGTTATATTGCAACGTTTTGTGACGTAGTGTAAACCCAGCTTCAGACAAGTTGTAACCAGCTTGCATGCAGAAGATCGTTTTCCAACATTTCACTCGGGCTGGCATGATGTTAATTGTCGAAAGATAAACAGTAATTACTCACACGAGCAGATGATAAAGCGATAATGAAGGGGTTTTAAAGTGTAATGAAACACCTTGATAGCTGGGATATACACCATTCACGCATTTTAATTATTGTTTTTCGAATTAAAAATTAAGATTAACCTCCTTCAACTCTGTGGCCATCCTGCTGGGCCAACATGGAGGCAGGGGACCAATGGGGGTGCTTCCTCATCCGTTTCCAAGGCAAGTTCTGCAACAGGTGTTTCGTTTTTCAACAATGAAACTGCCCCACTGGTGTAAATCAATCACTTTCACCTCATAATTACACATCACAAAAGGGAATTAATGCGTTGTTTGTTTGTGCATGCAGCAGCATGAAAGTGGCCCAATCGTGGCTGTGGCTTGTGAACAGGCAATAAAATGGCCATTTGTTCATCAAAACGTCGTTTCCTTGCAGTATCTGCTTTTCAGTCACAACAAATGCGAGCTTTTTTGTTTCATCGAAAACTTCCGCTATGAAACGGCCATCTTGGTTTGGTGCATGGTCGCAATTTGGAAGGGCACAATAGACGCGTTTGGCATGTGTTCTGCGAGCAGGCCTTTGCATATAGCTGAAATATTTGTTTGTATTATAACACACGCGTGTTCATGAATTGAAATATGCCTGTGGGGGCTAAATATACAGAAGGCGGCTGATCAAAGAATCTAGTGGTGCCAAGTGGTTGCTCTAAACGTGACTTTTACAATGCCAGCAAATATTTCGTCCGCCATTGCTTACGTCATAATGCCACTCCTGGTGAATTAATGAGCGACCCCTGAGGAGACGTCCACCAGAAAACATCCATCATTCGGACAGTGGTGCCGTCCAACAACTGGCATGACGTCCATCCAGGCAAGGGCAAGTTTTTAACCTGGGCGCTGACAAATCACATTGTCTTCACAGTTTACTTAATGCAATAACGTAGCCCGGACACCTTAGCTGCTGCAAAATGAAAATGCAGTTTTTTTTTCGTTATGTGTTTATTTACCTGGGACCTAATTTCCATCCCAGCAAGCATGCGGCGGCTATATAGTCTGTCGCCATCCATTATTTTATTGAAAAAATCGTAATGCCATATGTGCTTCGTTATTTCAATGTTTGATGAACTGGAAACGCATTCGTGTTCCTAATTGAAATGCTAATGGATATATGGCATCGTTCAGTTCATGGCCACTTGATTAACAACGTTTTCGCAGCCATATAGGCGTGATATCACTTTCTGTGCAAAAGCAACAAAGTGCAAACACATGATTCCCACTCAAATTCTCAAGCCGATTTCCCAGTCATTTCCCTGACATTTTACATGAGATTCAAAAAATATGAAAAACGATGGCCTTTCATCCCAAATTTGTATAAAAGATGGTGACATAATTTTCTCAACTAATAATTTCCGTAACATTGTCCCGAATTTTCACAAATTCCCTGACATTTTCATTTTCCTTCATCATGTATTATCAGCTCCATATCCAAATAGTACAGGGTTCCCACAAAACCTGAGAAAGTCGGGAATTTTGAATTTTTTTCAAAAAGTCAGGGGATTTCCTAAGTTTAAATTATAATTTCAATCCAGCAGGTACTTCATATATCGATTATGGCGTGTAATGTGGTTTTTAGGCGAAGTTGCCTTTTGCACAATGAAAGAAACCCCCAATATGGCAGTTTGGTTTTTCTATTTGGATTCCGAGCATCTTTATATTGGTCGATGGGAAAACTAAAGGTCAGGGAAAAACAAAAAATGTAACTTGGGGAACTTGGGAAAGTCAGGAAATTTTATTTTTGCCCAAGCTTTGGGAACACTGCATTAGAAAAGAAACTTGGCTATAACATCTCGAAGCATTCCAGATAATAAGTAATTATAATGGACCATTCTTGAAACTACTGTAAAGGCCACCCCCGCTATACTTTGTAGTGGAACCAGATTTTTTTCCCAATTTGTTGAGTTTTGTTGAACAAAAACATTTTCGCTCATCAACACGTTTTCATTGATGGAATTTTTCTTTCATTCAAATGCGCTTTCGCTCGCCCAAAGTGATATATGAATGCCGGGAACGGATGTCCATTCTTCGATCAAAAGACCTCGTAACAAGGCATGTCTCGGTTAGTTAACCTTTGGAGCAACTAATGAGATGCATGACAATGTTTATTGGTAGTACGGATCTTTTTCCTGCATGCTTTGCCCCGTTAGCCATTAGACCCCCCTGGTTGACGGCAAGTAGGGGGCGCTGCCAAGTCCCCACCCGATCACTTTGATCAATCGGTGTCTTGAGGTGTATGTACAACTCATTACACCTCATTTTGATGCCTCGTTTGTCCCCTTTTTTCTCGCTTTCTTTTCATCCCCGAGCCGTTTAGTCAAGTCAGCGTGGACTTGGCCCGGGGTTCTTCCATGCCGAAATGCTAGATCTTGGCGATCAGGATAGCGCATATTCATTGCTAGCGAATCCATCATTTGGTCGGGGACATTGTCCATACATCATCATTGGCACGTGCTTTTTACGGGCCCCCCACACGTAATCAACGGGTACCACCGCAGAGTGGACACATGTCGGGGCGCGTTTTTTGTCAAAGAAACAACCGACTTTTAACTCATGGGACGCCCAACCGACTCTCAAAAATTACACGATCGATAATACATGTAAAGATGAATGGCGATTGATGTTTGTTGCGTGGCCTCCACTACTGATGAGGAATGGGAGAAAAATTTAGATGAGAAAGCGATGGACTCTGCTGGACGTTTTACTTCGTAGCATTAAGATGGTATAATGAAAGTGTGTTAACATCTTCAAAGATGCCATAATTGTATCCAAATAACACAATTTTGAAATCTGTTTTTTCACATGTGGAAAACTCGTTTCGTTCTTATTTTTTTTTTTTTTAAATCCCTTTATTTTAAATAATTGGCGCATTTCAGGATTCCCGTGACAGAATATGGGAATCCTGCCATGGAAAAGTGCAGGCAACCTGAGAAAGTCAGGGGTTTGTAACGGACTGGGAAATCTGGGAAAGTCGGAGACATTTTGAATTTTTTAAAAAAAATCAGGTGATTGCCTTACTTGTAATTGTAATTTCAATGATGATGGTTTTTCGTACATTTTTTATTATGGCGTGTACCATGGTTTTAGGTGAAGTTGCGCGTTGCATTTATGCAAGATTCAAATTAAGGTGCGTGGATTCCTTTATCGTGCAAATGCCATAGTTATCGTCCTGGTCAATTGCCATATTGATGAAAAACATCATGGTAAATTCAGGGGTTTTGCATACAGCAGTGGGAACCCTGATATGTGTTCTTGCTCTTTATCTTGCATTGTTTCTTGGTTTTATTTTGTGAGACATGAACTATAGTCTATAACACAACTGCTGTGATCGTCGATCTCCATGGTGTTTTAATATCAATAAAAATTAATTTGTAAAAGCTTTTTTAAGCTGAAAATGTAAGAGGGTAACGTTCAATGGAAGTATGAAATTGGCCTGATCGCTTTTAATCTTGACATCTGATTGATCCACCCACCAAAGTAATACACGAACCCATTCTGCTTGCACTAAGTCATGCCCGATAGCACTGCCAATGTGATCAACGTGTTAAAAACTGTACAACGTATTTAATGTATGACAGTTATAAAGATAAGCATCAATACGTACATGTAATCTGCGTTTAATTTAGCTGTTTACTTCTTGTTTCCCTGAAATTAGTTTTGAGTTTCATGAACTTATAAATCAGTTCCACATATATCGTTGATCTTAAATGAATTACCTGTCTTAATCATAAGTGAGCAATTGAAACGTTTATTCTATTTAATTTATATTATTTGTTTTTTTTCAGACTGTGTTTCATTCTCTTAAATTTGGCATCACTGTGAGTCGTCGTGTGAAAATGCTAGACATGAAATTGTATACCATGTGGTGATGTATGGCTGCAGTTTTCCGACGATGGAAATATGAGTAATTATACTGTACGTCAGCTTTAATATTTAACAGTACACGTATGCCATATCAAAAATGGTACAACAAAGCCCTTAAGATCTGCATGTACATGTACATGTACAGTATATCATGAATATGTCCTATAGTGTGGTTTACCAAAAGTCTGAAATATTCTCCTAGCAGATACTTGTATAAGTGTTGCGTTATTCCATTATATTCGCATTTTGTTGCTTGATGCATATACAGTAGCGTAGCCTATGCGCTGATGCCATGTAATGTTGATGGTGCTGATTAGTTCTCCCAATTATTAAGTCGTATGTGTCTAGAATCGCAAAACACTATGATATGGGAATCAAATTTACGATGGGATTATACTGTAAAGACGGCTTGCTTTAAAAAAGCACTTTCTGCTCAGTGATTGTGTGCTTTTTAAAGCATTATGAAGGTGAAATTGATTTTAACGGTTAATTTGGAATGGAGTGGAACTTATTCCCTAATAAGAACCCATCACTTTTGACTAATCTGCAACACTCCCAATAAGCTGTATTTTTGGTTAATGGCATCTGACAAGTATGAAATAGGCGAGCATAATCAGTGTATACTGCCTTCCAAATGCACCGGGGAAATGTTGTTGTACTTGTATAATGCTGCAACATCCTCCGAGTATCGCATATATGAGAAGGAACAATGTACGAGCTCATACAGTACATGTATAAATGCAAGAGATGCATGTATTATCTACTTGTAAACGTAGCCATTTTTTCAAAGCAACCTACCGTACATTATATCATGGCACATGCAGTTTTTCTGTGCTTTTGTAATGTGCATTCCTCTCACCATTTAACATAAACGTCTATTAAATGCAAATGATTATGAATTAAATGGCGGGCCCTGAACAATTGAATATCATAAGCTGCTTGTGTTTGAGGTATATTAAAGATTACGGCGTATACTTACATTGGATTCGTTTAGAATAATGGTTTGCACATATCATATAATAACTAACGAAAATGCACCAGGAAACGGTTATCAACAATTTTAATAGTGCAGAGAATAGCTGGCTAAACTATATTCAACTCCGTTGGAAATAAATACTCATTAGACCGACTATTGTGGAGGTAGACTTATTTCTATGGCCAACCACTATGAAGGAAATGAGAAGAAAGGCGTCATCTAAGAATAATAATAACCTGCTGATTTGCTTTCTTCAGAAACAACACGCATTTTCCCCCTTTTTCTACCCCTTAAAATATATTTTCTAAAATGTTCTTTTTTTTCATTTTCGAATGTAAGATACCTGCATGGGTTATGAATTTCAAGATGGCCGCCAGCTAGCAGGCCATTTTTGAAACTATTTATGCATGCGCAGGGCCGGATCAAGCTAGCGCGGGGCCTGTAGCATACTTCAAAAATGGGGCCCTAAATTTAAAGAAATACAATTTT
>JAQGAF010005946.1:0-11117 GCA_034687865.1 Kryphioiulus occultus | reverse complement strand
ATCAAAAATACTACTGGCATAGCTAATCAACGTCTTAGATTTGTGCAGCGAATTTTCAGAAATTGTCCCCAAAATGTGAAGGAGATTGGATACAAATCACTGGTCCGACCCCTCCTCGAATATTGCTGCCCAGTATGGAATTCGTACAGAGTGGGTCAAGTATAGGAAATAGAAATGGTTGAACATAGAGCTGCCAGGTTTGTCACTGGGAAATTCCAGCGAGATGAGAGCGTCACCCTGATGATCAAGAATTTTCAGTGGGACACACTGAGATCCAGACGAGATGCTTTCAGCATGAATCTTTTTGAAAAGTTTACTCGAAAATGCTAATTCGGTGGCGGGAATTTTGAAACGAAACCCCCGAGGTAGTTGAAATTGTGATGCCAATCCGCTCATGAATTGTATGCCCTTACGGATTTCTTACTATTGGTCTTAGTTTCTGTATGCAATACGACGTTGGAATTCTCTTCTAAAGCATAGCCTTAAGCTTCAATAAATTCAATTTGACAATGATGTCTTGGTGGCACCCACCGAATCTTAATTTGGGTTGATGGACTACACCCCCTATCACATGGTATTAATTACTGACAGTAGGGTACTGAGTTGAAATGAATTGAATTGAATTGAAAATCAGTCCGTCAGTACTGCGCCCATTACACAATCAGCAGTCATGTCCGTAGTTGTTTAAAATGACACTACATTTACGGCTGTGCGAGGGAATGTATACGGGGGTCGTCCATAAACGTTCGTCTCACTACAGTATTTATACTGACAGTATGCATGAATATTTTTAAAGCAGGAGTTTATAAAAGTTAGCTGATATGATTTATTATTAGAGATTTTTCCAAAAAAAAAACTGTTCCTTTTTGTTATTTCTAGGCAAGATTTTTCTGAAAACGCTTTTGTCCCTCGTTTATGGTAGCGATTTTTCAAAAACAAGTTTACTCAGAAAAATTCTTACTAAAATTTTATTTAAATGCTTTTTTTAAAAATAACTCCTGGAAAACGACCTAAAAACTTGATTAAAGTTTTGAGGATATTCGTGGGAAACTGTCAGGAATAATGTAATTTAAAGGCACGAGCACTTCCCTAGAAAGTTGTTGTTTTTGGTCTATTCCAATGTTTGTTTTCCACAAAACTACACAAAAAGTTGGTTTAATTCATGGGACACCCTATTTCTGTTAAGCCAGGATTTTCCCTAAAGCGCCGTAGTTGACAGATTTTTCTCGTTCTAAACTTGGTTTTGAAATGCGGCAGTTGTCGAATCGTACGGTGAATCAAATGTCGTCTTCGATTTCGGATGTAGTTTTTTAAGTAGTTCGGTTTCGCAATTGACGCCTGAGTGAATCGTTGACAACACGCCAGATTCTGCACAAAAAACAACAGCTGACGCTCATTAGAAGGTAACTTTTCAGAAGTAGAAGACTAATTTCAGCATGCCAAAGCCTGAGCTACAGTATGCTGCATGATTTTTTTAGGGACCCCCCTCATACTGTTTGGTGCTACATGTACATGTATATGCAGATCACTAATAAACGTTTCGTTACATGTACCTCTGGTTTAGATTAAAAACGAAATTTACCTAAGTAAATTGAAATACTGTATTGGCCTATGGTTGCACTGTCGTCTCAAAGCAAAACAGTTGTGGTTTAGTGTACTGTTTCACTGGCATTATTTGGGCACTTCAGTTATTCTTCAGGATTTTGTCTAATGAGGAACTTTTTTAGGATTGGAAGAAAATACACTAGTGATTTATGGGCGGCTCTTTAGCGCACTACGTTATAAATGCAAAAAAACCCATGCAATGTTCCTGCTATTCGCATAGTAAATTTTTTTCACTCCGTTGTTCCTCTTCCTTTATTAACATTTTTTAATTGAATTTGTCATCCATTTGTATCCCACAACTTGTCGGTATCTTAAAAATGATTGACACCATAGAGAGTCATTTCGAAGAAAACACTTTTATTTAGAAAAGTAAAAGTATTTTTTAACATTTTCATAGAGCTCGACCTTTAAGTCGTCTAGCAGAGAGAAAAAAGGCACTTTCACGGTAGTTTAGCTTTCTCCAATCGCATCCAACGAGCTCCTGGAAGAAAAGGTTGTACGAAATTAGCTGATGTAAAGTTATTATTAGAGATCCTTGCGAATTAGCTTGACTGAAGATTTAGCCTTTGCAGATTTGTTCAGTATGAGAACTTGCAATTCAGCAAGTTTTTGGCCCTATACTTTTGAAATAATTACGCTGTTGCCTAATAATGAAAAGTAAACATTTACAGTATGCTGTTAGTCTCTATATTCCCTTGTTTCGAAGACTCGTCTAAAGTTCCCTTTCCACGTAACTTAAGAAGGGTTTGTGAAATACATGCTTCCAAATTGATTCCCAAGCAGTTTTTTTGTACGCTTTTTGTTTTTTATTATTTTAAGCGATAAAACTTCTAAACTGACTTCCACATGCAGAAACGATGCTGAAGTGAATTTGCTCATACATTGGCTTTGGAAATTTTTTTTCTGTATCTCTCAGCAGCACAGGCATAATTTTATCCTCATACGATGTATTTTTCTTTATAGGCTGTGCATCTACAAAACTAGAAATGCGACAGGTTTTTAAGGCTGTGCCAAAATTCCAAGATAACCGGGTACGATAAATTTCCACGACAATCTAGAAATGTATTTTCCCCAGTGTGGCTGGTCATCGAAAGGACGTGCCAAATTGTGCTCCACACTCATATCCAAAGCCAACCAAATTATCATTTAAGCCCAGAGAAATCTAGAAAAGTCAGATTTTTGTGATGAACAACGTTTCCTGAAGTGGCTGGTGACTGCAGACCCAACCAAGTATCGTAACAAACAAATACGAACAAAGTAAGATTTCTGATATTTGTGCCATTTAATGAAACATACCTGGCTTCCGCGATCTGCTGTTGAATGCGTTCCTTCATCGACGGGTTAGTTGCGGACTTCCTCCGCTCCTCCAGCTCCTGTATGGCGATCTTGTATCCGACGGCGTTGTGGAATATGCGGACGTGCTTGTCCGTGGCCACCAGCAGGTACTTGCTATATGGGTCGAAGGTCAGGCACTGGATCGATCCTGCAGCGAAAGATGCAAATGATCAACTCTGGAAAATTCATCGAAGACTCTTCGAGATGACCGCCCATGTACCTTCGTTGTCAATGACCCGTTCCTCGTGGCCGCTAATTCCAGAGTACAGACGTATGGAAGTGCCGTTGGCGATGGCCACCACCCTGCCGTCAGAAGAAAGTGACAGGATTATGGGGCCTCCGCCCCGAAGATGGCAAGGCACAGTCAACAGTAAGTACGGCTCTTGGCCTTTTTCGAATTCAACTGCAATCGAGCGATGGGATGTTAGGGCACATGTTCTGTGATTTTTTGATTTGGGTGTGACACTAGTAGGAATTCGTTCTGCAAGCTTACCTTTGGTGTCCCACAACTTCCATGTCTTGTCTTTGGAGATGGAAGCCATCCTTGTAGCAAAGGGGAAAGGAGAAAAAATGCAACGATTAGTTTCAGAAAATGAGAATGATTCGTGCGGTACATTTTACAACGGACAATTTCAGGAAACGCTAGCTTGCCAGAGGCCCATGGTCCTCCAACTACCCAAGATCCTGGGGACTGTAGTACGCTAGTTTTGGTGGTTACAAACCAAGTTGACAACCAAGTATCTGATATCTTCCATATTTACTCACACACAAATATCAGAGTTTTACTGATTTGTCACCTAATATTTCTGCGACCTACTATTTATAATACTTTTGCGACCCACCTATAATATTGAGAGCGTTGTAGGCAAAGGTTTTGCAACAAACTAGAGCTGCTAGACCACAAATGATGGATTTCAGTCTTGTTTTCTAATATAACTTTACGAGTGTAAATAATATTCTCTCAACGGACACCATAGCCGAATTTAAAAAAAATTACGCGTATGTTTGGGTTGAACTGCTTAGAAATAATAATATTCGTGAGGGGGTGAGAATGTTTCACTAAACATTTCCAAAATCCTCAACATGAACTCGGCATTTTTAGTACGATGCCCAACTTACGGGACATTCGACCGTTGGCCATCGAGGCGTCGATATACGTACCTGGACGAGTCGTCACTGAAGGAGAAGCTGTCCACTCCGGCCGTATGGCCCTTGAGCTCGAAGGCCCTTACCACTTCCTTGAATTCGCCACCCTTGTCGAAAACCACTCGCCACACCTTGACGTCGGACGTGAAACCTACGGGGGAGCAAATTAGTATTTCTTTTTGCTCGAAAGCTGATGAGAGAGTGAGAAGGACACGGGTCCTTACCGCACGAGGCAACGAAACGTCCGCAAGGCGACACGCAAGCGTAGTATGCATTCACCTGGTGCGTGTCGATGGACGTCAGCAATTCGCCCTTCAAGCTCCAAATGGTCAACACGTTGTTGGCCGTGCAGGTCATCATGAACTTGCCTGTGCTGGCAATGCCCATGCCCACGATGTCCTCACTCAACTTCTGCGGAAATGGAGAACTTCCCGTTAGTTCAAAACTCGGTATCCAAAACAGTACACTGACCACTGTTTCTCCACCAGTTATTGCTGATCGCAAACGGGGATTTCAGGATTTTATCAGTAAAACAACTATCTTCGCTTATTTTCGCCCTTTCAGGCTGTCAAACAGAATGGAGGTAGATTAATATATGAAATATCAGAAAAAGGAAAAGTACAGGAATAATACAAGACTTTTTCAAAAAAAAATGTAGGATATTAGAAGACTGCGCTTCTAGAGACAGAAATGTTGCACAAACAAAACAGTAAATTACTGCAGATTAGGGCATTTTCTACTTTATAATTGTAATTGATAGTGACAATTTCTAAATCGAAAGCGCATATTTACTACTCGCGTAAATGAATAGTTTGAATTCACGAAGTTAGAATTATTTACGAGAAATGTTTCCATCTCCTAAATGAAAAAAATATTTTAGAATAGTTAGACCTAGATCACGAATGACGAATTTCAGGCCAAACTTCCATAAAAATATTTAGTAACATTAATAAATAAGGCAAATTCATTTTATATTACCAGAAATACTGGATTTTAGTGCATTTACCTTACTATGCTTTTCAGAAAAATTAATAGTTACGGGAATATTACCAGACGTAACTTTTTTTATTTAGTTATCTGTTGAGAAAAAGGCTAAATGTTTGGAACCAAATTACTATGATGGATTTAGTATGAAAAAATATTTAGTAATATTAATGATAATGGGAACGTTGTAGGCAATTTACAAAAAAATTAACCAGTAGTGTCAGATTTAACATTACTAATTAACATAGGCGCGCCACAGGCGAAATTTGAAGAAAAACCTTATATAAAATATTGAATTCGATAGGCGGAATTGTAATCACTGAAAACTAAGGTACATTGTCCCAAGATTACAAGATGCTTATAGGGCCCTATACTCACTGTGGGAAAGGTGTTGGCCCATTGTGCACCGCCGAGGCCCCCATCTGGCTTCTTGTTCACCTTGAACACCTGCAGATCGAGGTTGGTGTGACGGCATATGACGAAGGCTCTAAAATATTACAAGAAGTTGACAGGAAAAGGCCCTCTGAAGCAGCTGAAGGCCTTAAGCGAAACGATGGACTTACTTGGAATCGGGGCTCCATTTGACCCGCGTGGCGTAATCGAAGTCAACGTTGACCCTGAGGAACCTGCAATGGGAGCGGTCAATGCCTTATGGTCAGTCCGTCCATAGCTGTGGAACCACGAACAAGCACGACCACCGAGCCCACTTACTTGTGGTCCTTCTGAGCGAAGTCCTTGACGTGCCACAGCATCACGGTTCGGTCTGGAAGACGGATTGAATGGTCAGGTCATTTTGATGCCAGTTTTTGCTTTTGGTTTAATTGCAAAATATTGAGCAAAAGCTGGCTAAGTAAAGGGCACCACGACCAAAAATCCGCGAAGTAAAACCCTCCGCCCCAACCAAGACCCTAACAAACATTCAGCTTTGGATTGCAAAGCTCCGGAGAAGGTGCAAGTTGTTTCAAAGTCTTAACACATTTTTATTTAAACAATGGTGTATAAAACTGCATGTTAGAACCAGCTAACATATACATGTAGAACCAGAAAATATACAGAGGTTAATGTTAAAATATGGCATGTTAAAAGTGTTTAGAAATGTATAAAAACATGGCAATGTGGGAAAAGAAAAAAATATGAAAATGTACAATGATATTAACACAAATAAAACCGATTTTAAATAAAACAAATCAAACATGTAAAAAATGAAACGTATTTACAAGACAAACCACGAAGAAAATTGCACGAGTTTTGCACGACGAAAGAATGAAAAAGCACGATGAGATATACAAAAATAGAATCGGTTTTTAAAAAAATAAAACTAATCATGGAGAAAATGAAATGTATTTACAAGTCAATGGTTTAAAAAAAATCGAACGACACATTTATGAAATTCAAATGATATTGCTGTTCGGGGATGGTGTCCATCTTCGTCATCAAATGCTGTTTCTGACTTTCAACCGGAGCATGTCTAGGCAAGCCCGGGCATCCTCCTGGCTGTCGTGGCCCTCTGCCCCCAGCTGGATGATCCTGTCTAAGTGGGTACTGGCCAGCTCCCTGAGAGAACGCCGGTAGGGAAGACCCCTTTCGTGGGGAAAGACTAAGGCTGTATCCACGATTTTGTCGTGGTACAGCCTCAGCCCTACCAGGTCATTCTCCAGGGCATGGCCGACTAAAATTGTCTCGGACGTGATGAACCCCAGCAAGTCTTCCTGAACATCTTCCAGAGTCTTCTTCACGCCCTCCAAGTGAGCTGCCGTGATCCCGCTAAACCTGGTGTTATAATCCAGTATAGGCGCGGCTGGCTTGACCATGGCGTCATAGGCCAAGACTCCGGTGGACTTCAACAGCGTCACTCTGCAAACCTCCAGACCGCGAGTCGTAAAACACATCTCACAGTCTAGGGCGAAGATTTCGTGTCCTCCGTTTTGGTGCCTGGATGTGGGTGGCTTTGGCTTCGCAAATCCACCCATAACGCCGTCCTTCCTGCTGTCCATAACGTGGAATTGTGCCAACGTGCACCCAGTTGACGTCGGCAGGCCCTGGCAGCAACTGTATTTCCCATGGTGCAGCTTGCCCCAGTGGTGCAAGCATACTTCCTTGTCTACGTAATCGCCATCAGCACGTACAAGGAATGTCTGTTTGCACCGGACACAGCAACGCTTTAGGTGACCATTTTCGTCTTTGGAATCTTTGTCCAGTTTGTCAGTGTTGTCCCACGGTGCTTGAGATCTTGGCAGCACTACCACCATGCCAGTATCGTGCGGGAGCAACACAGGATAACCGTAGTTGGCCAGATCCTCGAGGGACATGACGAGTCCTTCCAATAACTCGTAGTTGATGCCTTCTCGGGGTTTTTCCACTGGCCTCTGCTTTCGGGGTTCCTCCATAGGCCATGGCACACGATGCCTCGCAGGGATGACAGTCCGATCTCTGTTATACCCTGCAAGCAAGGACGAGTTAGCCGGCAGTAGTGTTTGCTGACGACTGCAATGCTGGCAGCCGGAAGGACTCCACTTGGCATCGGGATAAGAAATCTGGATTAGCGGAGCAGCAGGAGATGAATAGTGCATATGAGGCAGCACATACTGGTAGGAATCATGATAATACATCGGGCTGACCAGTTCTGTCGTGGGCACATAGATTGGAGGCATCTTGGTTGTCCAGCAGGGTTTCAGGACTGGATCGCGGTCTTCAGAATAGTTGGCGCGATTTTCAAGTTGTTTGACGCGGTCTTCAGGGTCTTCGTTCTAGCGTCTTGGAGATAAAAAATGTGTTACGCGATGCTGAAATGTGCTAGAGGGTTCCTAACTATCGAATTTTGGTGCCCGGGTAGCCCTGCGGAAGTGGCCTGACACGTGACAGTGACAACAACATTGACTTCGACCTACCTTCGGCGCATGTGGCCAGGTATTTCTTGTTGGAGCTGAAATCGATGTCGAGGATGGTGCATGAATGGGCCTTGAGGACTGTCAGCAACCATGGGTGGGCATAGGACGTTCTGGAGAAACGCTGAGACTTGCTCTTGTCAGGCACCTTTTTCCTACCTTTGCGATCTTCGGAGGCTGCGGGATGGGACAAATGTGAATTGCAGGAATTAGCAACGAATTTAGCGAGTCTTAAAATGATATTCAAACAAAATGACGTAACCGACTGATATTGTTCAAAAATTTGCACAATGCTATATGACAACTAAGCTTAAAATATAATTTTTGTTACGGGACAAATGTGAGTTAAGAGGGATTAGCAATGAATCCGGCAAATCTAAAAATGCCTGTGGGTTGGCACGACCAACTGTCATCAACAAAACTGACATGGATCCGTGACGGGCATTGTTCAAAATTTGCACAATGCTATGACTACTAAAGTTATTAATGGTACCGAACATATGGCAGATACTGTTTGCTTATAAAACTAAAACATTCGTGATGTAGGCTTATATTTGAAAAATCCGTGTGAATCTTTAGCATTTTGTAAAAACTAGTAGGCTATCGATACATTACACATCAATGCAATGAAAACCTTTCGTTATATATAATAAGCATGTGATGCAGCGTGTAATATTGATAAATTTATAATCCTTAAACTGGGTGTCTACTGTATCGTAATTTCAATTTTCCAGTACATTTCCAGGATTTTCCAATATACACTGTATATTAATTTTTTCAACATTACTTCTACGAGAATTGCGAACAATTTTAGAAAATAATAGCTGTCACAAATGATGGATTTTAGCTCGAAGAATTAAAAATTAAGGGAAAGCCATAATGAATTAAAAATGAATTATTAATTGAAAATTTCCAGTATCAACAAAATTCCAGTATATTTTAAGGTTTTCCAGGATTCCCCGCTCAGTAGACACCATGTTAAAATACCTTGGTGGATTTTTTTTGAGTTTTGTAAAAAACTGATATTGATACTGTACATTTATGGAAAGAAAATTGTCCTTAAACATAAATTACAAATCAGGGATGTAGCATGCGATATTGCCAAATTAATTATCATGAAAAATTCCTCTTTCTAAGACATTAGCATCTACGAAAAATGGCAAATCTATGCAATATATAAACTAATAAGTGAATTACTAATTAAGAGAATGTCTTAAACAATTTTAAAAAATTAACATTAATTGATGAATTTTAGCCAGCGTCTGCCATATTTTGCTTTGCACAGCAGTTCTCAGAAAAATATAGAATAGGAAAAATAGGAACACTTGGCAGCCTGAATTATTATTCCAATAGGATTCTTCCGGTTTTGTTCAGTTTGAAATTTTCCGCCTAAAATTAGACCACGTGGATTAGGCTGAAATTGCGTCAGGGCACGTACGCCAGCCCAACCTAACTAAACAGTGAATGACTGCAGTTCAGCGAACACCAATTGCGCATTGAACGTAAGGGAACGTAATTGGACTACGAGGTGCACCGCACCCACGATCCTACCCAGACAGTTTTCCATCCCTATTGCCCACGTTAAATTTGAATTTACGAGTTAGTGAGATAGTGTTAGATTTACGTGTTTGCAATTAATAGCTTGACGTAATTTCGTTTTCGATAAAGATAGTTCCGACATTGTGTAAAAAGTTTCTAAATAATCATTTCGAATTTGTTTAAGCAAATAGGCTAAGGTTCACGTAGAGAAATTCAATTTATAGCACTGAGATTCACGACAGTGCAGGCTGTCAAGCCGTATGGGGGCAGAAATATATAAGGAATATTGGAAAAAGGAAAAAAAATACGGGTATATTATATGAATTTGTTAGAGAAAAAAGTGTCGTTAAAATGCCAGGGAAATTGAGATTATTGTATCATCATCTACAGTTGGAAGAGCTACATGTAGCTATATACAGTATAACAAATGCAGAATTTTAGGCCATAATTTTTTAAAAATATTTAGTAAAATTAGTAATGAGTTTAAGTGAAATGGCTTTATTTCCTTTTCAGAAAAATAACAAAAGGGAATATTACCATACAAACGATTTGTTTGCTTTTAATTAATTTAAATTCACCCTCAGAACATAGGAAATGCAACTGTTTCTAGTATTTTGTCACCATAGTCGTGATTTTCAGACCCACCACTTCATGTGTCAGCACTCGACATTATTTACATCGAAATCTGTATGCAAATTAGATCTTACATAATTTATTTTTATCACGCCTTTTGTATATCCCTTTCATCTTTCCGTTTTTGCCTTGGCCGGATGGTTATTTTTCTGTAGTTTGGGGAAAAAATTGCCGTGGGGGACACCTGAAGGTAAACTCGAAACTATATATTGTATAAATAAACATGAACTGAGCACCCAAAGGGTAACTAATATTTTGGTGTCTTGGATACTGTATTTTCGAAATTTGATCGTTATAACCGTGAACGATTCTATGGCAATTTGCTCGTTATAACCGTGATCGTTACAACCAAATTCGACTGTAGATGATGATACAATTATCTCAATTTCCCTGGCATTTTCACGACACTTTAATTTCCCTGACATTCCCTTGATTTTCCAGAAAGTATGAAACCCTGATATAGGACGGCCTCAAGAAGATAGTACACTTGACAGCCTGCACACTCTCAGTACACACTCAGTACAGTAATCGTTCATATGTCAAAAGTTAGGACCATACGCCTAGTGCATTATGGGCGAGTGGACCACGTGTGCGTGTCCTGACTGACTAGGCAAGTAATGGCCTTAGCCGTTATCTATATGTAAGGGCTATGCACGTGGCAGAAGGGATGTGGGGGCACGTGTTGTTACGTAGTGCGTGGCAGAGCCGTAGTGTTCAGTGAAAGGCTAGTTGCCACGAAATTTCTATGATATTTTTGGTTAATTTTGACGTAAAACAGGCTGGGGACCTAGCTGGGTAAACTGTTTGTTACATGTACTGTATTTACAACGTGGAGTGTGTCTTTACCGTGAGCTGACGATGATGACGTTGGGTCGGTGGCTGCGTGGTCGCCCTTCACTGTGACTGAATTGTCCGTTGACGTTGAACTCTTCAGGTATCTCGTGAACAGGACGAAAATGAGCACGGCAATCACTAGGCTGGATGCGAGTA
>JAQGAF010005945.1:0-11117 GCA_034687865.1 Kryphioiulus occultus | reverse complement strand
AATAATATTGATATTACTATGTGTAGTAATAGTGATACTACTATCCATAGTAATAGTGATATTACTAACCATAGTAACATAGTAATACCATCATCATAGTGAAGGCAGCATCAATACTGATTTTTATATACTGACATCAGTAGTCCAAAATACCACTATTCATCACTATAGAGTAGTGATGTCAATAGTTATCATATACTAATCTTTCCACCAGGGTTGTTTCTGAAAGATTTTTGACAGTCAGGGGCATACCAGCATTGCAATGATGTTTGCAGTGATTGCCCAAATCATTAGTTTGATTTTTAATGAGTTTCCTTCATTTTCATCTACGAAACCAGATATTAAATCAAAAAGGGATTTTCGGAATAGGTTTACATGAAATCGATTTATACTTTTTGAGACACATTGCTCTGTTTTGACACAGATCCACCATGGAAACCTTCACTATGTGAAATATAGATATATTCATTAATCAGTGATAACTTCTAGCAATCAGAAGTAGATTAAAAGAATTCTCTAGTGTACTGCCCTTAAGATGTGTTTTGCATCTTGATTTTCCATTCGGTAACAACATCCATATGCTATATCAATCCTAAGTTTATTTTGCTTTTTGTCGGAATTTGACGTGCATTTTCATACATGTAGTAAGTGCACAGATTTCAGGACGAAATTTTTCAATTTGTTCATGTTGGATGCTTTAGTATGTACATGTGTTTGTAAAATGCCTCGGAGGAACAACATGTAGTGTCCCAGGATAGGAATTAATATAAAGTTAATGACTACTTCATTTTACGAAATTGAACAGTAAATGAACTAACTGCCTTGGGGCGACAGAAGAGGTAGATACTTTATCAAAAATTAATGTAAATAACAATTAATGAAATTTTGGATTTTGTCTTACTCGCACAAAGGACCAGAACCGATTCTTAATAAACATGTAATACACATGTAGCTTCGAAAACCAATTTACTCACATTTTCTTACTTTGTATCAATCTGCATAATGGACAATAATTCAAAGCTTTATGGCGGTTTATATTAATCAGGGTTCCCCAGAGATGAAATTTTCATCTTCCCCAACTTTACACTGATTTATCCAGGTTTTGACATAAAATTCCCCGATAACCCTGATCTCCGAAAATGCAAATTTCCAAAAGTATTTCGGGAAACATATAATTACAATTTCCACGAAATTACTTGTCATCCCTTGATTTATACATGTATGTGTTAACCAATAGCTAACTATGTAAAATGTAATATTTTTTAATTTCCCTGACTTTTCCAAATCGGTTAATCATTCAGTTAATCATTTCGGTAAAACTTTCAGTGCATACATATTTTGATAAAAAATACCAAACAATCAAATTTACTGCATATTTCGGTAAGTAAATTTTGATAAGTATTTCGGGAAATTAGAAATTTAATTACAATTTCCACGAAATTGCATGTCATCCCCTGATTTTTGTGTGTCAATCAATAACTAGTTATGTAAAATGCATTATTAATTTGGTGAATTTCCCTGACTTTTCCAGCTCGTTCAAAATGTCCAGGTATTTCAGGTCTGGGAGAACCCTGATTAATTGAAATGGAACTCAATATGTGCCATTCAGTTAATTATTTCGGATAAATTTTCCATGCATACTTATTTTAAAAAAAACTACCAAAGAATCAAATTTACTGCATTATCATTTGTGTATACCTAGTAATACATGTACTTTTGTTGTATTGATCCGAAAATGTAAAAATATAACCTATGCCAATATAAGGAATGCCATATAAATGAAATTGAACACACATTTTCATAGGGAAACAGCAAATTTCGACAAGTATTTCTGGAAAATAGCAATTTAATTACAATTTCCACGAAATTGCTTGTCATCACTTGATCCCAGTTAATTATATGTTTTTCGGTAAAATTTGACATTCATAATTAACACAAAAGTGTTAACCAAAAACTAGCTAGGTAAAATGAATTATTAATTTGTTGAATTTTCCCTGACTTTCCACACCGTTCAAATTATCCAGGTTTTCCAGGTCTGATTAATTGAACTGCAACTCAATGTGCCATTTAATTAATGATTTTCATACCAATCGGTTAAATTTTCAATGCGTACTTAATTTAAAAAAAATTGTGTATAAGAAACAATGCTTTTGTTGTATTGATCCGAACATGTCAATACGTGTTGATACAACCCACAACTTCACTGCTGTTAAAATATTTAAAAAAGCCTTCCATGTTCGCCAAGGCTCCACTGCAGTAATTTCAACCCAATAAAGACATGAATAGAAGGACTCGAGTCTCTTATCTGTTGTATTTAAACCTAGCATTGCCCAATTGATGGACCAGGACGAGCGAATAAAACCAATACTAGCAACATGAAAATCCAGAGGGAAAACACAAACCGAGTGAGTAACTTTACAGAGCCAATTTGGAGGAAAACGGATGGAAACAGGTCCATTGAAATTTAACGCAACTGTAGACGTTTTATTTGTGGAAATAAAAAGACTTTCGTGCTGTTCAATGCCTCGTACATTGCACATTTTAGCTCTCAATTCTTTTGAAAGTCGAGAGTATTCACCAGAAATAATTGAATTTCCACAAAGGTAAATGATTGGTAATTTCGATAAATAGGCTCACAAATTTTCGTCAATATGAGGCAAGAACTCGAGATGTGACTTCAAACCCTTATTAGCGATGATAATTTGCCAGCTCTGATTAACGAACAGTGAAATTGATTAAGGTATTCAAATACTGAAATATTTTTCCTTCAAATTTATCAAGTTCAGGGTGTGTTTTTATGGCAGCACTCTACTTTATCCTGACACGATCATCCATTTACCAGGGCATATTAAGCGGAGTAAATCCATCCCCATTTGAAAAAAAAATTATATGCGAGTAATATATTAGAAATATACTGATCCATACTCTTAATACATTACACGTATTTAAAAAAAGGAATTATATGTGTAATATGTGACAAATATATTAATATTATATTACGAACATATTTTTCATAATGCATTATAATATTTTATGGAAAATATATTCGTAAGGTATTATGGACAATACCGGTATAGTTTAAATATATTATTAATACAGTCTGTACAATGTATGTCTACAGTCTACAGTCTACATTATATATTATTACCAAAATATGTGTGCAAAAGATATTTGGAAATGCATATTTACTGTAAATACTTTAGTCGGCATAGTCTCAATATATTATGAATATACAGTATTATGAATACAGTCTGTACAATGTATACCTCCAGTCCACATTAAATATTTTTACCAAAATATTTGTACAAAGAAATTTGGAAACGCACACTTAATTGGCTATTTGGGATAAAATTAAGTCAATATTAGAACATAAAAAACGACAAATTACAACCCCAAGTTTTCACACTGCATCCAACGTGTGTGTATATGTGCACAATATTCTCCATATCTAGTGCCATATAATTATTTTATACATGACAAAATATTACACAGCTATTCTAACAACATTTTTAACACATTGTCAATATATTTCAGATGCCTGCTGTAATATATTAGTAATATACTGCAGCAGGCAACTTAAATATATTCAGCACATATTATACTTTCTTAACATATTTCACATATATTTTTAATGTATGGATGCCATATAATAATTAAACCGTATTATCCATATAATAAATCAGGCCAAATTTGGTATATTTTCAAAATATGGATAATATATCCAAAAAATATATTTTTACATATGGGTCCACATGGCAAGGCAACATATAATTCATCAAAGTTCATTTCAGTCACTTATTACCTTATATGCTGATAACTTATATGCTGAAGGGAAGAAGTGTTACCATCAAGTTCAGCAAGATCAACCTCGGAATTTGCCATTTGCACATCGCTGACAATTTCCAGTCAACTCCCATAATGGAGCTAACAGCAATCTATCCCAATCGATAAAATTGCCACCAAAATTAATATTTAACAGTCGTGTCGAGTAGCAGAACAGATTCCTGACAGCATCTTAAATATCACTGAATTGATCTCCGGCTAAACATTGCTGAAGTGCACCATCCATCACTGCAATAACTAACCTAGCAATAAATCAGAGAGATTAAAGAGAAATTAAATCCGACATAACTTTTATATAAGGCGCATTTTGGACTCAAAGTGAAAATGGAAAGAAACAAGCCTCAACTTTTTCCTTGATTTTTCATTATCCGATCAATTTTTTAAGTACAAACTTTACCTGAATGTTCTTAAAATCGAATTCTGAGAAAATACTTAAGCAACTAAAAATAGATGACAAACCACATGTGCTGGTCAACCCTTTCTAATTGCACTATGAAACATAAGAACTTGAACGTTGCTAGGAAGATGTTAAGATACTAATCAGTGATGCAAGGTAGCTATCGAATGTATTTTACACCAGAATTAAATTAATTGCAACTTATTAAAAAGTCAATTTTCCATAACAAATAATATGCCTATGAAGAGTTTGAATGTTGCTAGGAGGATGTTACGATACTAATCAATGATTACCATGGTAGCTTCAGCATGTCGTTTTAACCCGAATTAAATTAATTGCAACTTATTAAAACGATACGTTTTAATTATAAATAATATATCTACGAAGAAATTATTAAAACGTCAAATTGCCATAATAAATAATATGCCCATGTTACTAGGAAGATGTTATTGCGCTAGTCAGGGATTACAAAGGAAACTACAGCATACATTTTTAACTTGAATTAAATTAACTGAAAATTATTAAAACGTCAGATTTGTATTATGAATAATATGCCCATGACGATATTGTATGTTACTAGGAAGATGTAATTGTACTGGTGATTGCCATGGTAGCTACAGCACGAATTTTTAACGTGAAATAAATTAACTGAAAATTATTAAAACGTCATATTTTCATTACAAATCATATGCCAATGATATTGAACGTTACTAGGAAGATGTTAATGCACTAGTCTGTTGATTCCATGGTAGCTACAGCATGAATTTGTAACTCGAATTAAATTACCTGCTACTTATTAAAACGATACATTTTCATTATAAATAATATGTATATGAAGAGACTGAATGTTTCTAGGAAGATGTTATTGTACTACATGGAGTCTGTGATTAACATGGTAGCTACAGCATGAGTTTTTAACTTGAATTAAATTAACTTTAACTTATGCAAACGCCAAATGTCCTATGTAAATAATGTATTAAATACTTTTTGTAGCTCGAAATAAGAGGCCATACCCAATTCATTAAAATGCGATTTATCAACATCCCTAACAGGTTTCATCCTAAATATACATGCATGTGGGTTGTTCAATTTGTATACATGTACAATACATGTTGAAATGAAATAAAATATATTCACGCAAAAATATTGCTTATTTCACTGAAAAAAATGGCGAAATTTAATTGGATGTCGAATGCCAAAGCACATGTACAGCTTCTTCTTGGAAATACTAGACAAATTCAACTTATAAAACGGCCAAATTTCTACTGTAAATTATGTATAAGATACTTTTTGTCGTTCGAAATAAGAAGCCATACCGAATTCATTAACACAAGATCACAAATGTTGGATTTTACACATATTTAAGACTTTTTTTAAGAAATATTATTAATTAAGGCAATTTAAAAAAACTACAGGTGCACTATAGATTAGAAACGACAGGCTTAACCTAAATTTCCAATTACAAATTTAAGTAACATTAAATAATAATATGAAATCTTTAACAAAACCAGATCTCAAATGATGAATTTCAACATTACTTCTTTTTAAAAACAACAGTAACCTACAAGTAACTCAATTTCTCTTAGTTTGTTCATTTTTGTGTACATTTAGAAATGAACTGAAATACATTCATGCCATAAACCCTTGTCTATTTCAAGGAAGAAATTGCCTGAATTGCCAGAAAATGTCGAATGACACAACATACCTTCTTTCAAAAAACACTAATTATGCTTAAGAGTCAAATCCTGCTGATAAATGAACAGGCTAAATAAGCCTCTACCACTAAAATGCTTTTTTTTGGCATAAGCTGAAAATCCCTAAATCGCTGCTAGCTTAGGAGGCCCAGCCTGCCTCATTTAGGAATTGAAAACCCATTAGAGGAAATTAGCAATTCAATAACCATTTAAGCGTCACTTAAGGTAATCATAATTAGGCAAATATGAGTGACACGCACTGATATTTTTCACTCGGCGATGCTTTCATGCCGTAAAATGCGCCAAAGTACACCCGTTAGGCAGCACTAATGAATAATGGAAAAATAATCTTCAGGCATTAGGAAGGGCCATTATACTCCCAAAAGTAAAAAAAGCTGGTGCCTTTTCCAATTTTTGACAGGCAGTTAAGTGACTGGCATCTGTGCAAGGTATTCTCAAAGTATTAGTATAATTTCGTCTTAGTTTCGCAATTTTTTTTAGTGAAGGTCAGCCCTTCAAATTGCTAGAACATCCCATGATGTTGCTTGAAACAATGCAATTTCGTATTTTCATTTGCAGTGTTCCAACCCAAATTCTCCAGTGGATTTCCCAGATATTCAGGGTAGATGTATTTTATCAGAAATTTGAGACACATGACCGCTAACTTGTACTTTGGAACATAAAATCGAGCTTTAACATTTCATAGTTATGTAAATAAAAATTTATAAAACATAGGTTATTTTAACTACAATTTATTGTAAGCAAATTTGAACAGGCTAAGTATAAGCGTTGCTGGTCAACCATCAATAGTCCTCAACACATGTGGATGAAATAAATTACTATTATTATTATTATTATTATCATTATTATCATTATTATTATAAAAGTCGAATGTTTCAGAAGATCTACATACATCACAAGGGATTAATTTCAGGTCACAATATTGGATTTATAGTGCATTTCCTAAAAATGTTTTCAGAAAAATTAACTGCGAAGGGAATGTTCAGGGAAATTTCTTGAAGTACCAGATCAATTTTGAAGATATTTCTTAAGAGATGTTCTGAAACACGAAAACGATCAGAAAGTTTGAAAAAACCTATATGTTTAATTATGGTTTTATCCTACGTTATCATACAAAAATGTGTTTAGTATGAGCAATAATTTAGATACGAAGAAGGATACATTTTTAGAAACACAAGATCACATATATTGGATTTTACATATTAAAAAAAATTAGAAATATTAACAACTACATTATAGATTAGAAAAGACAGGCTTAAGCCAATATCCATTCACAAATTTTCTAAGTAAAATTAATAATGTGCAAATGTTACGAAAACCAGATCCTAAATGATACATTTAAACAAAAACATGTTTACATTTTTTAAAAATTGTTTTGAAAATAACAGTAAACTATCTAGAAATGATAAATTTAAACAAATGCATGTTTTACAATTTTTAAATTGTTTAAAAAATAACAGTAAACTATCTAAATTTCCCTGACATTCCCTGAGATTTTCAAGAATTCCCTGACGTTCCAGAAAGAGGTAACTCTGCATTGACTATTCATGGGTTAATGAAATAAAAATCAAAGTTATTAATTAACGCTGTCAATACAGGGTTAGTGAAAAGTATTTGCATGGAAATATTTTTGATAGGATTGAAGGGACAATACTGAGGGTTTTTAAGCTAATTTTATAGCAAAGCAGGTGTGTTCGTTTCAATGAAATTAATTTTGATGGCCACGAAATATGGCATAATTCATTGGTTAATTACATAAAATTCAAAGCAAATTTATTTATGAACGCTGTCATACAGGGTGAGTGAAAAGTCAGTTTCAATGGAAATATTTTTGGTAGGATTGAAGGGACAATACTGAGGTTTTTTAAGCTAATAGTAAAGCAAGTCAGGTGTGTTCGTTTCAATGAAATTAATTTTGATGGCCACGAAATATGGCAGATGCCAGTACTCGTCATTCAATTTCCCTAACACTTCGACAATCTTTTTCCCCATTGTTTAAACATGTGCATGCAGAGAGTGGGTAGGTTAATAAAGTTAAGCCATAAATCCTCGTTGTTATGCAATCCCAAGATGTGCTCAAGGTTTTAATATCAGAATTGAGTGAAAGTTATCGCTTGGCTTATGCTGGGGCATAAAACCTGCTGTTATATTATACTCAGTACAGCTGTACAAATGCTAAATTACAAGGCGAAAGCATCAATCATTGCAACAAAGGAAAATCGAGCTGAAAGCTTTCGATGAATGAAGTTTTTTTTCTATTAATTTGAAAAACGTCGAAGGCAACGATGAATAAAGAAATAAAACTGAGCGACAATTCAAAAGAAACAGAATCCATGGGGAAGTTTATAGATTTTTAAAACGTCTAATCAGTCTTGCTTTTCTGTAAGACTAAAGAAATACGCTTTGAGAAAACAGTAAATCAGCTTTAAACTTAAATTCGCCTGCATAGTATATTAAGTTACCCACAGAAAGTGAAAGTACACACCATTTCACAGTTCTTTCAAATTTAAAAATGTATTTCAAGTGACCTTTATAGTCAAGCTATAACCTCATTTTCATTTCATTCACGAATTTCAAATGTTATCAGTCTTTATTAGGTTGCACAAACAGCTGAATAATCGCCTTACAGAAAGATATAAATTCTCAAGTCAGACTTTTTCAGTTTCACATCGATTTCCAATTGAAGTCGATGTTTTCAACCTTTCTCAAGTAGCCCGTGGGAATTACTTGTGAGCAATAGGTAAAAGCTGTTATGAGGTCAAGCCCAAATAGGTTTTAGATAAAGATATCGTCCAAAAAGTTAATGCTGCTTGCAGTAGTGGGTGCGTATAATTTACCACAGTACATTTTAAATTGTTCACCTTTTTCCGAGGCATGACTTATCTAATTTAAAATTGCTAAATACAACATTAGTAATTTTTTCCAAGAGGAATAAGAATGAAGTTGCAGCAGCCATGGTCCTCATCCTCATCATTTCCAGAACACATTCAATACACCTACATTTTAACAATCAATAATTTACAATGCTTTTACGAATCAGATATCCCCACTGCAGTAAGAATTTTAAGTTTTTGCTATCTTTCAAATGCAAGTCGGTAAATAACGTGCTCCAAAAACTTGTAAATATTTAGGACATGAATTGAAAATCCAATACAGGCTGTAAAACAGTATGGAGGTCGAAATATATAGGAAATAAACGAAAAATGAAAAAATATAGGATAAAGAAAAAAATACAGGAAGAATATAGGAATTATTTCAAAAAAATCAGTAAATTACTGCAGTTTATAGCATTTCCTACGTTGTAATTGTAATTGCTCAAGTTGGAATACAATTCTTCACACTTTTTCACATGAAAATATCAGATTTCTGTTCGCATTTCTTCCTATGAAAATACAGTAGCAGATTTTTTTTTTTCAAAATTTTGATCAAATATTTCGGAAAAAAATTACAATTTTCATGAACCAAATAAAACTGCGGTTTTCAAACCTTGGACCACAACCCATGTAATTTTAGAACAACTAGAAAAACTGATATAAATATTAATATTTAAGAGAACGTCGTAGGCAAAATATTAAAAAACTTCCCATAATGTATTTTTAAAGACATTCCTAGAAATATTACCGTTCAAGGGAATGTCGTAGGCAATTTTTTTTTTAAAAAAAACACTTTTTACAAAAATTGATGGATTTTATATTTTTTTAAAAAAAAATTATTGTGTGTAAATACTAACATTTAAGAGAACGCCGTATGCATTTTTTTAATTAGCCATAATGCATTTTTAAGAAATTCTTGGAAATATTAATAATCAAAATAATGTTATAGACAGTTTTTTTTAAAATAAAACCTGCAATGAAAGATTGTAGGCGAAATTATTAGAGAAATGAGATCTCAGATGATGAATTTTAGCCAGTTATTTGCAGTAAAATATAGCAATTTTTCTAAAAATATAGGACTATATAGGACATTCTGAAAATATGGGAATTACATTACAGCCTGTATTTAGGATACGAGTTGAAAATCCAATCAAACAGACGCATTAAAACCCCGGAAGAAAATTCAACACAACAGAATATGTATTTCGTGTTTCATTCAAACCAGTCAAATATTGCTTTGTGTTTGGTTCCGTGCAAATAGCTATGGGAAATTTGCATACGATGCAAGAAAGTGTTTTCATTCCAGGAATTTTGCCTAACTACAAGCCTGTTTGCAAACATCCGAAGCCACAAAATGCATTATGCACAATAAGGTAATCGATATCACTAGAAGTAGATATGGTTTCTGAAGTGCACACGAAATAACAAACAATAGAGAATGTCATAAACGAAATATGAACAACACAATAATTATTGATTAAGCTAGGATATGTCTGCTTCGTGCAAGCCCAAACACGAGGGTCAAACGTCACATAATGCCTGTCTGACCCCCTGCATATTTATCACGTTGCAATTTCGCTGGCATTTCACTGACTAACAAAGGGTTGAATATTTGAAAGCAACGTCTTCATTCAAAGCTCTTGCAGTAAGGTTGTAATTAGATTAGCAAACGCCTTCAAACTAGAACTTCAGAGCCTCTGAAGAATGAAGAGTTTTAAGGTTACCTTGTTTAATTGGAATTTCTATGAAAGGGGTTAGGTCTTAAGCTGTAAAATTCTGACGAGATTGACGAGTTAACTTTAAGTGAAACTTTACAGGTATACTCCAACGCTACGGAATTCTCCATCCATGTATTGTCTGGGTTTGCACCAAGAACAATACAAGCTCGTAGCTAGCCAAGATCAAAAATCGATTTATGACTGAGAATTTTGAGGTGTAATCAGCTGCTTGCAAACACATTCATCTTAGAAATATATAGACTTGAACATGTTTCGAAGGTCTTGTCTTAACCAGGGTGACTAACCCCAATCTTCAATTAAATTTCCATGACTTTTTCAGTTTTCCAGACACTTTTTTGGAAAATTTTCAGGCAAGTTTAAACAAACACAGTTTACAGATTTGATATATTTTTGCTTCAGAAAGGGCCAAGTTATGGGTTTAGCACACCAGATTTTACACCTTTGCTGAATTTATGCTATTTTAAATATTTTAATGATTTGAAGCAACCTAATTAGTATTAAATTCATTAACATAACCGGAAAGAGCTTGAAAAAGACCCACATTAGTCGG
>JAQGAF010005944.1:0-11096 GCA_034687865.1 Kryphioiulus occultus | reverse complement strand
CTCTATACAAGTACAACTCCATACTTTTGTGGAATAGGGCCCTGAAGTTACATTTCTTCAACCTTCTTCTACTGAGCTATTTGAACCGCAACAACAGCGTTTACGGAAACCTCGCGATGCAACGACCCAGTCGTGGGAAAACTCGAGGAAAACGAAACCAAAATTAAAGAAACAAAACCGGGGACGTGGCGTTCTTTTGTGGGATCTTGGTAAAAGTGGGGGAGAAAATTGGCAATGTTGTCGGGGGTTTCAGGGAATGGAGAGCGCAATCTTGAACCACTGTCGCCGAGTGTTCGGGGAAACCGCACTGAATACGAGGAATTGCTCGGAGATAAACTTAACCAGTTAATCGGCGCTTCAGCACGGGTACAGAGGCTGCCCTCGCAGAAGACCCCACCTGGAAAAATAAAAACGAGGCCGATGCACACTCACCGACTTCCTCGGCCGTGTGGTTGTTGATGACTTCGGCCAGTGCCAAGTTGCCGGCGATGACAGCCACCTGGTATGGCGTTTGGTTGGCGAAGTTGAGCGCGTCCTTATCGGCTCCACGAAAGAGTAGGACGCGAGCGCAGCTTTCCTGTTATCGGGGAAAACAATCGGGACAGAAATAAGTGAAATTATTCGCCGCCGGTTATCGAAGAGTCTCAAAGACGGACACTAACCTGCTCGTTGACAGCGCAGACGTGCAGCGGCGTGTTGCCGCTGGCGTTGCGGGCGTTCATGTCCGCTCCGTAGAAGAGCAGGTGTTCCAGGTGCTGGACGAGGCCGTTGCGGCACGCCTGATGGACCTCCTGCCATCCTTGCAAGTCGGCAGCTCCGATGGCCGCATGGTCGTGCAGAAGCAGCTCGCAAATGTGGGCATCGGCATTGTTCAGGACGCACGAGTAGAGGGCGGTCAGGCCCTTGTTGTCCTTGTAGTTCGGCGAAGCGCCCAGGTCGAGCAATGTCTGGACGTTGCGGAAGAAAAAATGCACGAATGAGATATCAGAAGCAGAAAATGGTTAAAAATGAGCTCGAACTATTTAATAGTTTAAAAAGTAACATGCAGAATTTCTTGAGAAATGAACGAACCTTGATTCCTTCCAAGTTATTTTTCTCGACGGCCCTGTGCAACGCAGTCGTTCCGTCCCTGGTCCTGAAGTCCAAAAGGGCCCCTCCGTTGGCCAGCGCCAGAATCACGCGATTGCATTTCTTCTGAACGGCAGCCAAAGACAGCGGAGTTTCTAAACGAAAAGATTAAAAAATGAAGAATTTTTTCCCAAAAAATTAGCAGATCCCTTCATTACATTGCCTCAATCATTTCAATAGCAGGAATGCAAGCCAACGTTTTCCCCTTTGAAAAATGCTCGACTCACACAGAGAAATATTCCAACCAGTGAGACATTTTCAGTAAAGTACAAATTCCTATCAACTACTTTAATGTCCTAAGACATCCCATTTCAGCCGAAAGAGCCAAATTTTGAGGTATGTTATTTGCAATGTTTGGCGAAAACTTGAAATTTAGGGGAGTCAAGCGACATCATCTTCGTGATCGGTATTAGTAGAATGACGTCTGAAAAAAAAACACGATCAAGACTTTTGTGACAGGTTTTGGCACAACGTCTCGTCGAGTGAACGGCTTCATCAGGTGCTAAATTTAATTAATCATCAAATTTTTTTTTCATGGATTACATAAACAAATTGGGTCGCAAACACTACGAACGAAAATGAGGCTTAGGTCCCAAGAGATATTTCCCAGAAGTGCAGGCGTAACATAAGTGCATGCGGATTACGAAAAATTCAAATATTTAGCCTAAAAATTTGCACATACCATATTCCTATCTTTAATTTCTACATAATTCTGGATTAAAGTTAAGAATATGGTATGTGGACATTTTTAGGATAAATATTTGAATTGTTCATAACTTTAATTACTACATAATTCTGGATTAAAGTTAAGAATATGGCATGTGGACATTTTTAGGATAAATATTTGAATTTTTCGTAATCCGCATGCACTTATATTACGCCTGCACTTCTGGGAAATATCTCTTGGGACCTAATCCTCTTTTTCGTTCCTAGGGTTTGCGACCCAATTTGTTTATGTTATATATGAAATTTTTTTTGATGCTTAATTAAATTTAGCACCTGATGAAGCAGTTTACTCGGTGAAATGTTGTGCCAAAATCTGTCAGAAAAGTCTCGATCGTGTTTTTTCAACTGCCAACTAGAGACCTCCGACGAAACCTCCGCTGTAAAGGTTTAGGAAGACAAATGAAACCAAAACATCTAAGACGTGGCAGCATCTCACCTCCCGTGTCGTGGCAGTGGAAGTTGGGATCGAGTCCTTTGGCACAAAGTTTGCTGATCTTTTCCGCCTGACCGCCGGTCACGAAGTCCAGCAGCCTCCTGAGGTTGGCCTTTGTGTGCAGCTGCTTGATCTGCTTCTCGTCGACGTTCATCAGCTTGTACACCCGGCGCTTGTACTTCAGCTCCAGGTAGCCGACCGGGCCGGGGAACGGATAGTCGAACAGCGGTCGCTCCTCGTCCAAGAACTTGCCCGCCTTGCCGTTCGACGGCGGGCAATAAAGGCCGTAGTTGAAGCTCTCCTTCATTTCCTATTTGGTGCAGAAAAAGAACGAGGAGAAGACCGATGACTACACATTCTCAACAACGGTATATGGACCTAGGAGGTAAGACCGTGCCGTGCGTGAAGGATACGTACCTTAGGCAGGGCGGCCAACACCTGCTGCTTCACGTCCCAGACCAACTCATCCCGGTGAAATTGCATGCATTTCTACAAAAGAAAAAAAAAATGCAATCAAAAAAATTCTCAGGACATACTGTAAATACAAATCAAATAAAACTAGAGATGACATCATCATTTGACAGAAGAGGTGTCCATTCACGAATTGGGCGAAATTTATTCCCAATTACTCAGGGTTCCCACATTTACTTGAGAACGAAATTCCCTGACTTTCCAGGTTTTTTCAGGTCATTTTTGAATTTTTCCATGACCATGAAAAATCAACATTTCATTACTACACATTATTTTTACTTTGCAAATATATTTGTTTCTAGTAAAATGGTAAAAAAAACTGGAACGTGAAAATTTGAAAACATTTGAAACTTTAATAAATATTTCTTTATCAACAGCAATAATGTCATTCATTTTTGTCTCTGCTCCTTTTCTGAGGGAATACGACTTAATTCTCAAATTGATAGATTGCCAAGGACCAAGGATGAGGACTTGGTCTACATCAGCACATGGAGAGGTTTTAAAGTTAAATAATTTAAACTAATTTGTTTTTAATCTTTTCAAATCATGATTTAACAAGTTTACGGCCATGTATTTGTCCGTAAAATTTTGATTATAAAAGATACAGGACAAATTTTACATCTTCACTGATTTTCCAGGTTGTGGGAACCCTGTTATTGTACACGTAAGATCAGAAATGATAGATTTTAGTAATAAAAAACCACCTCTTCAAAACAAAAACGTCATAGGTCAAATTTTCGAAAACTGGATGACAAATGATAGATTTTAGCCCAAATCTTTATTTATAAAATTTATAATAACTCAGCATTTGGTTTAATCCTCCCCAAAGACGGTGACATATTACGCAAGATTTTGGAGGAATATTTTGAAGGAATTAAGATAAAATACTTGAGATATTCTTCCGCCTACCTCGTCATTCATCCGGATTTTTATTATTAGCTTATTTAAGTACTTTTTATTGTAAAACAATTTCTCCAATTTTGTCTGGATGTTCGTAGACTCGCCATTTCATTCACAGATGGCGCTGGGGTTTCGAAAAGGGATTTCTTACGTGCTTTTTTTTCCCCCTCTCATTCACCCCGTGGGTCTATAAGAGCGAAAATCGATGAAATTCTCAGCCTGGATTCGATTACCTGCACCCCTAAGTCTGGAATATTGATGCGTATGAGGACCAAGGATTCGTCGCTGCATTGACTGATGTTGTCTTCAGCAGTGTCCATGGCAAATGACCGAGTCCCTTCAATGGCACCGCATCTGGAATGAAACGAGGGAAAAATAATCGATACGAAGAGAACGAGCAGATCGAAAATGTGCTCACGAAGCCTCAGTCTCAGTCACAAATTAAAACGATCTCTCGATCCTCTCTCAGCGACGAAAACGAGAGAAAAATTGTGAATGAGACAAAAATCGGTTTCAAAATGGCGCCGCTTCCAACGTTCCAAAGCGCAGAAAATTCCACGAATGGAACGCTGACCTCGTGACCGGAAAACGGCCGAGGATTATGGGAAACAATCGCACGCGAGGTGATCCTAACCGATATAACGATCATAGACTAAAAAAAAACGTTTTAGGAAGTGATTTTGAAATTGCTAGAAAAGTTCTTTGGAAAATTTGAAATTCGTCGAGATAATTCCGCAGAAAAATTACCGAGTTTTCATAAAAAGCAGCTTTAAACGTTTTCCGAGACTACACTTGAGTGCAAATAAATCGACTCACCTGCATGAATCGAGTAAAAATGTGTTTTTCGCAGAAACCAAATGTCCGATTTAAAATCGGAAAAATGTGTTTCGTAGACAATTTATCCCTCTGTATAATTCGCCTAATTGCATAAAATTCCTTATGCATATTTAAGGCACAAATTTGTCGAACTTAAGAGCAACCCAAATTTGGATTATTTATGACATACGCATTCTCGTACCCCAGTGGCTATAAAAGTGTTTCTGAATGCAATCTGATTATCAGAGCTTAATGAACGCACATCCAGACATATTGTTAATTAATGGTTTCTCGATAAAATGACCACAACACCAGAAGTAGCCGCACAAGTTGTACACTGTTCTCCAGAGATTAAAGAGGAATAAATTGTCTACAAAACATTTTTTTCCGATTTTAAATCCGACATTATAGTTTCTGGGGGAAAAAAAAACATTTTTACTCGATTCTTGCAGGTGAGTCGATTTTTTTGCATGCAAGTGTAGTTTTGTTGAATTAGTTGAAAATGCCTTCGTGCATACAGCACGATAGCGAACGTTTCCAGAAGTTTTGAAAAACTCCTTTAATATTCCTTTTAAACTTTCGTGAATATATCAAACATTTCTCTTTTAGTTTCTCAAATTTTTCCAAACTATTCAAAGTTTTTTTAAAAACCAGAAAACCCGATTGAGTAATTTTCAAAATTGCGAAGATACACATGCAGAGGTCATGACCCCGTTAAAAAGGTTGTTTGGTTCTATTAAGTCTCATTACGCCTATTAAGTCTCAATCGTAAAAACAATATAACCGAGAAATCTCGTAAACATTTTCGGAAAATCTCTTTCAATTTGGTGATAGGCCTAGTAGTCGTTGTTTTTCTCTCCCAAAATTAATATAAAGCTCGCCATAAAAATTCATTTTATTAGGGTGATGACAATGCGAAATATGCGACATTATTAATGCACATAGTCGCGTCGTGTCAAATACCCAAAAAAAGATGCGTATGAACGTCTTTTTTTTGTGCCTCAAAATGCCATTTTTGCTCCAATTTTTAATCTTCACTTTCTCTCTAAATGGCCTACTCCTTTAATTCTGACCAGTTCTTATCGACTTTTTTTTGGTCACGCCCACTATCCGACGTCACCATTTTTACGACTCGGCATATTTTTCACTTTTCGAGTTTTTCCAGTTCGAGTCGAAATCTATGTCAGCCCACGAAAATTCAGCCAACTAAAATTCGCAGGAGCTATTACAGTGTTCATAGCAAAATTTGCCCCGACTTTCCCTGACCAAATTTGATCAATTTCCCTGACTTATCAAATAAAACTATCACATGTAAGTAAAATTAACTTTATACGCAACACTACAATGAATCTGATATTTTTAAATTTTTTCACACGCATATATCTGATTTGGTTCACAAATTTCATCTAATAATTCCGTAAAAAAAATCGCATTTTCATTCGTTGCGACCCCGCGTATATTTTAGAATTGAGAAATTTTTACAAAAACTAGGCCACATAAATCAGATCTTCAATGGCGAATTTTAAACAGTACCTGTTATGTTTTTCGTTTTGCAGTAAAATATATGAACACTTCACAAACTGTTTCCTCGACCAACCCAAGAAATTGTCCCTCATATTAAATATATTTCTACGATGGATTTCAGCTCGTTTCTTTAAAAGTGAACGCCGTAGGCGAAATTTTTGAAAAACTACTGGAAATGGCGCATTGTAGGTGTAATTGATAGAGTGTTTTTCACAAAAATGAATTGAAAATTAAAAATTTCCAGTCATAAAATTGAAATTCCAAATTTTTTAAAAGTTTTTCCTGAATTTCCCTGACTTTTTGGGCAAAATGTCCACATTTTCCTGACTTTCCCTTATGGCATGAACCCTGTATTCCTAGCACTCGACTCATCCAATTCGGACGCCATTTTGTTGTGGTTGGCGTTTTCTAAAAACACAGGAAGCGTGTGGGGAAACTAGGAATGTCAAAAATGTGATCCGCAAATGGACGAAAGAGGGGGAGGGCGAAGGGTTTGTTTATACGCAAAATATTGAGTCACCAAAACCACGTGGTACATGTTTATAATAATAACATAACGCATATGGAGAGAGGAACAAATAACATTTCCAGAGGGCAGGCCTATGCTGTCCTTTAATATAAACGTTAATGCGTGATTACGACATATAGAGTGGATAAAACAAGTATTGATAATCGGTGTTTTTTCACAAAATATATCACAAAAAAAACAATTTAAAAGTTAAACAAATATCATTTAAATAGCAGCCAGTAAATAAACTAATCATGATAGTTTCGCTTGTTTAAATTGACGTGGTTTAAAATAAACAGCAAAAAAATGAAAATCTCATGAAAATTTGTGTTTAGCCATTAAATAAAACTCTGTGTAAGCTAGGAAAACAAGTATTGGCAATTGGTGTTTTTTCACAAAAAGTATCACAAAAAAAACAATTTAAAAGTTCTCATGAAAATTTGTGTTTAGCCATAAAATAAGTCTATATATGTAAGGAAAACAAGTATTGACAATTGGTGTTTTTCACAAAAAGTATCACAAAAAACAATTTAAAAAGTTAAACAAACAAATATCATTTAAATAGCAGCCAGTAAATAAACTAATCATGACAGTTTCGTTTGTTTAAATTGACGTGGTTTTAAAATGAACAGCAAAAAAGTGAAAATCTCATGAAAATTTGTGGTTATAGCCATTAAATAAAAGTCTGTGTAAGGAAAACAAGTATTGGCAATTGGTGTTTTTTCACAAAAAAACAATTTAAAACTTCTCATGAAAATTTGTGTTTAGCCATAAAATAAAAGTCTATACAAGGAAAACAAGTATTGACAATTGGTGTTTTTTCACTAAAAGTATCACAAAAAACAATTTAAAAAGTTTCCCCCCTACCACTTAGCATTTATTTGCTGACTGTGGGGTACTGAATTGAATTGAATTGAAATAGTAGCGAGTTAAGAAACTAATGATGAGTTTCGCTTGTTTAAATTGACGTGGTTTAAAATAAACAGCAAAAAAGTGAAAATCTCATGAAAATTTGTGTTTAACCATAAAATAAAAGTCTGTGTAAGGAAATTTGTGAAAAAACACCAATTGCCAATGCTTGTTTTATCCACGGTAGTCATTGAATGAGAAAAATTAATCGAACGTAATGTTTATTAAAATGTTATCAAAATTAAAAAGCGCATTAAGGCCAACGAAATCCCCGAAGCTGACGCAGGCTCCTAACGTGATTTGCATCAATTTTTTTTTTTTTTTTGGTACGGGACTCGACAAATTAGAAAACCTACATTTGAGCAAAATGCCAAATACAAGGAAAGCCAGCTAGCTAGTGAATGAAAGCAATTTGATAATCAACGTCGATCAAACATCGGTTCGCCTATTGTTACGTGGCATTGGACATTCGTTAATTTTGTTTTATTGGTATTTTTTTTTGCTTTTATTTGCGTACCGAAATTACGGCGAATATCCTGCGTGGTTCGACCTTACAACAACGATAGAAAATCTCGCCAAATTACCAAATTTTCACGTGATTTCGTCGGCAGGAAATCCTGCATCACTTTTAGGGCAAAATCGAAATTTTGAAACTCGAATTGACAATAATCGATTTAAAAACTCGCCATAATTCCATTGAAAAATTAAAGAAATTCGGGAAATTAACGAAATTACCCGATTACCTGCTCTATAAAAACAAGAAACAAATTAAAAACTACCTGCTTGAAAATCCCCCATCTTGGGTAAATTACTGGCAATAACATTTTGGGTCAATTTAGTGAATAAATATGCCAATGTATCAAATTAACCTTCTCTAATTATGTATAGTATTTTTTAAAATAATTGACTTTAACTGTAAATGCATGAATCGATTAAAAATGGGTTTTTTCTCAGAAACCAAATGTCCGATTTAAAATCGGAAAAATGTGTTTCGTGGACAATTTATTCCTCTTTATAATTCGCCCAATTGCATAAATTTCCTTATGCATATTTGAGGGGCAAAATATCGTACTTAGAACAACCCTAATTTGCATTATTTATGACATACGCATCCTCGTACACCTGTGGCTATAAGTGTTTCTGAATGAAATTTGATTATCAGAGCTTGATGAACGCACATCCAGTCATATTGTTAATTAATGGGTTCTCGATAAAATGACCACTACACCGGAAGTAGCCGCACGAGTTGAACAGCTATTTTCCGGAGAAACTCGGCAGAAATCCTTTTCACACTAGGCGAATTATAGAGAGGAATAAATTGTCTACGAAACACATTTTTCCGATTTAAAATCCGACATTTGGTTTCTGAGAAAAACACATTTTTACTCGATTCTAGCATGCAGGTAAGTTGATTTTCTTGTCACTGGATTTTTTTGTCATTGATTGGTACAACTGTATCAAACTAATCTTCTCTAATTATGTGCAGTATGGCATTTTGATATTAATTGGCTTTTAACTGTAATTATGTATCGAATTTGTTTATGTATGACATATGACTAACAATAAGTTTTCAAACTACTAATGAATGTTACGTACATCAGCACTGAAAAGTTCTTCGTGAACTTCGTGCTGTTATTGCTAATGAATTTCAATTTCAATTTCGTCATTTTCAATTCAGAGTATGTACATGTACACGTAACTCCAATTGTGATTATGATATATCGTCACGAGAGTATCCATTTCCGGATGTAAATGAGAACCGTTTTTGAAGGTCGCCCCGCCATTGTTCATTTTGCTCCAATTTGTTTAATTGGCGAATAACGGCCAACAATTAATTGAGCCAACTTTAATTGCGACGTTAATGAGCCACGAATCCGTCACGCCATCTATGGAGCGTTTGACGCAACAACAAAATTGAAATCTAGACACGTTTCATTAAAAATTTACGAGTTTTCGGCAACCAGTGACCTATAACGTTACGAAGTGAACATACTCAATGTCATTTTGTTATTGTTTTTCTTTCAGAATGTTAATTTTTGTTTATCAAAAAATTCAATATTGAATAAATTCAAAGAAAATCGAGCGAATTTCATACCCAGCAATGTAAAAATCTTGTTTCATCACGCAATTAGACAGCAAAGGCATGAACACAAACTTTCAAACTAGTTACAGTTAGGTTTTTGCTTAAATAAATTTTTAAATTTAAAAAAAAAATCAAAATTAAATAATGAGCCATACGAAGTAAACATAATGTCATTACGTCATTTTTCAATTGTTTTTCTTTAAAAACGTTAATTTTTGTTCATCCAAAAATTCAAAATTGGATAAATTCAAAGAAAATCGAGCGAATTTCCCACCCAGAAATTCAAAAATCTTGTTTTCATCACGCAATCGATGTGTGACACAAACTTTCAAACTAGTTACAGTTAGGTTTTTGCAAAAAAAAATTGTTAAATTAAAAAAAAAAAAATACTGAACTATGCTGATTAAATACGATTGCAAGATATGAAAATCAACATTTCAATAATTTTATTATATCGGGAAATATTTTATTGGCCAACAGAGGGCGTTGACCTCGTTTAAATTCAACAATAACGTAACAACAACGTGGATAATGCATGGCGTTGTCATGGCTACCATTAGATAAACAAATACGGATTAATCGAGGATTTAATAAAAGCCGTCCGGCTTTTACCCGGAACCAATGATACGAAAGGATTTAATCAGTTTTCAAATTCGGATTAATGAGGATTAATGAGGATAACAACACCTTACGGTAGCTGGCGTGATTGGGCATGGATTTAGTGGGAGAGTTTTAGAAATATTTAATCGAAATTTCGCAAAAAAAATATGAGATTAAGAGCAATTCGACTTACTTTCTGTTGATTTACATGAATCGTGTAAATCATTTCCTGAATTTTTTAGGCATTTAGGCGACAATCCGTTCCGGAAAAAAACTGAAACATAAAATAAAGGAGAATAAATGAAAAGCTTTCTGGCGAAATTTGATAAACGCAAAGATACTGTAACGATGCGATGCCATTTTAAAGCTTCAATTTAATTTTTTTAAATATCGAATTTTTTTTAAATTTCGAAAAATATCACATCAAATGTTTAAAAATTACTGGAATTACTGGAATGAAAGATTTCAGTGATTTTTCAATCAAATAAAGTGGACACAAAAATATTAAATTGTTAGAAAAGCGATAATTCCATTCGGTCTCTCTTAATAGACAGAAAAATTTCGTACGAAATAAAATAAATACGAAAACGAAATCACATTTCGTAAGTGCATGCCCTTTTTCGTATTTCGTAAAAACAGTTAGGGAAATTTCGTACGAAAATACCCCCTTACAAATCAGTAATAAAGATGTGTGACCATACATACAGTTCTGCAATATCCCTATTTTACGAAAGTCCCCATTGCCGTGATCACAATGTGTTCTACGCATGCGCACCTTTTTTTTTTGTTATTTCGTGCGAGTACACATTTCGCACGAAATCATGGCATAGATTTCGAACGAAATGTGTAGTTTACTTAACATTTCGCCGAAAACACATTTTCGGTACAGGAAATGATTCCGATTTCGTTAACGAATATTTTCGTTTTGACGTAATTTCCTGGGCCAAAAATGTGTTTTCGGCAAAATGGTACGAAAACTACCCATTTCGTACGAAATC
>JAQGAF010005943.1:0-11122 GCA_034687865.1 Kryphioiulus occultus | reverse complement strand
TGTAAAATATGACCTGGAATTTTTATGATCAAAATTATACTGACAAAAATATGCCCATCAACTTGTTAAATCATGATTTGAAAAGTTAGCCTACTCTTCCAACTTAAGTTTTTATTAAAGTTACAAATGTTTTCAAATGTTCACGTTCAGATTTTTTATATTACTAGAAATAAATATCTTTGCAAAGTAAAAATAAAGTATATTAATGAATTTCGTTCTCTAAAAAATGTGGGAACCCTGGGTAGGATAATTGACTGGATATGCTTTCTAATTTTACTGAATGGAATTTCTATGCACACTGTACACTGTTTCTGTGTTAAAATTACAGTACTTCTGTACAGTACATGTCATTGCTGGATAAATTTGCAGCACATTAGGAATTCTGGTGTTGAATTATGAACATGTTAACGAGATTACTCATGAATTATGAATGAATACCGAAAAGTGTAAGTACATGCAGTTGAGCAGTTTGCGACAGAACCTTGGGTGGTCTACTTACAGAGGTTTTACTGTATTGTCACCTACATGTAACCTTATGCTTCTTATCTCTGGAAGCCCAAATAATGCAACAGAGCTGGTAAATGGAACATAACGGAGATAACTCATTTAAAGAACTCTTGGACATAGGTGTTAAAGGCAATTTCAGCTCTGTGCTCTTTCATGGTGCTCACGGTGCTATATTTCATAAAACTGCTATGATATACTATACACTGTACTTGTACAGCGTTGGCCAAATTATTTTAAGAAAATTGGATTTCTTGAAATCCTTGTAACGATAAATAATAGGCGGGAGGAAATGTTCATCCCAAAGGTAAAATTATTTCTGTCTTGCTCGAAATTCAGGTGAGAGCACACATAAAATTTAGCACATGTGCATGACGTGATTCTTTGATGATATTCCAGTATTCCGTGTCATCTGTTAGTCTCTAAAATTGAATTTTAATTCAACTCCCTTCTCGATACATTAATCGCAGCAAATATTCGAAGCAATATCCTGGAATTGAAATTCCATACCACAGGAGTCATTTCCAATGACTTAAGCCTTATGGATTGTACAGCATGTATTTCAATATAAGTTCAAGCATTCTTCATACAAGCAACCTAGCGTTTAACTATTAGAAGAAATGCCAAGCAGAATTAACCCAAAGCATCTTCCCAGACTGGATCAATAAGCCATGCTATAACAGACATAACATGTATACTGCAAGACATTCTCAAGTAAATAGTCAACCTACACCCATCCCAACGAAACCAAAACCCTTTATTTCATTATTTAGGGCCCAGGTTGAACCGTGTCGTTCATCAAGTTGAAATAACTGTCTTTATTCAAGTCAACCAGTCCAAATTAACGGTATTAACCTGTATTCCCACTTAAAACCAAGGTAAAAAAGTGACAGACACAACTAGGAATTCTCATAAATGGTAACAAATGTCAACAAGAATGCTAAAAGAAAAATAAAGGGCAAATAACAAGCGTAAAAAGCTATGTAGTCCAACAACACACATGCCTGTAAACAAAAAGAAGGTCTCTTACAAAAAAAAATAAGTATAATTTTAGTATAAGTTCTGTATAATTCTGTATAAGTACAGTGTAGAGTATATCATATCAGTTTTGTGAAATATTGCCAAAAATGGCAGTTACCAAGGTATACAAAATATTGGTTGTTGAAAGGTTTCCTTAACATCCAATGTATTTCATAGGTTTTCAAAACATTCTACACTGTAAGGTATCCCTCTGAAATCTATGATAGGTATTTTTTTTTTAACCGATCAAACTTAGTTGATAACTGTTTAAACGCGTTTTTGATACCAAAAAAATACAGTGCATGGGCTCCGTTTAATGGGATCGCGGATAATGTCATCATTCGTTTATTGTTATCAAAATCGCCAAGTCACAAACGCTCGTAACAGTGAAATCATCGGTTATTGTATTCAACAACGCGCTTTTTGTTATCATTTTCCCTCATGGAGGATTCCTAAAATATGTGGAATGAGAAGTTCTGGAAGAAAATGTCTAAGATGATGTCCCATCTGATATGAATAGCGAAAATTTCGAGGAATATTCTTCCAAATTTTCGATATTCATTGACGAAAATATTCCAATAGCAGCCCCTATGACTAAATTCGGCACTTGTTAGACTCTCTGTGCGTCAAACAGAGCTGACTGATGAAACTGAATTTTATATTGACGAAAATGATATGTGCATTTTAGTTGAGAAACACCCATACATATATTGAAATATATGTAGCTGGCCCCAATGTGATCCCATTAAGCGGAGTCCATTGTAGCACCAAAATGACACGTACATTATAAAGCTGTGGATTTCCAGATGCAATTCATAAATAATTTACTGATCAAAGTGAGTTTTGAAATCACTGATGACTGACATAGGCAAAGTTTAAAAATCTCACAAACAAATATACTACATGCAATGACTGACAAGTGTAATGCTACAATCCCAAATTCATTAATTTATCATTTTCATAATTTCCCACATTAGTTATCATCCTTCTATATCTCTGAACGAAATAATGCATGGGGCCAAACTATTTTTAAACGGTCTTCCGTTGTGTTTCCTTGCAGTTAATTGATAGGAAAAACGATAACCGGATAGAAATCCAAACTCTGTTCTTCATTTTTTCGGTTGTTGACCGAATAGGACAACAAAACGAGATCATGCATATCATTAATTATAATTATCATACTGTATGCGGTATTACATAAGGTCGTGAGGGCAGGTAATTAGTATCCCCTTGGTCATTAGTCTACAATCAAGGACATAAACTTGGCATGCAACAGATATAAAAGTATTGACCGGACAAACTGATATAATAGTTTAGTAGGTCTAAGAGCTTTTTTGTAAAGCGGCAAGCTTAAAAGTGCAACAAGAAGGAAAAAATCTTCTTCGAAAAAAACCTTCTGAGAATCTGCACACAAAAAAATAATTGGTAACAATTTTTTTTTTCTATAGGATGGTGGATGAACGAATTCGTGACCTGAGAACAGTGAAATTTCTGACGATTTTTTTTTATACATGTAGTTGACCTGATCCGAACTGACCTGAAAAGTCGGACAATTTAGAAGTCATTTGTATATTATAAGGAAATGTAACAAATGTAAGAAATTGTTTGAAGTCGTTACGCCACCACGCCCTATAGCTTCTTGGCGATTTCTTGCATAACCGGCTAATTTGTTGTATCACAGGTGATCATAATTAGCAAAAAAACTAGTTTGTTATCAAAATGCGTGTTGCAGAACTCGACTCGGAAAACACGCGAACATGCACGAACTGAAGTTAATATAAAAATATTGTTATACATATTCGGCTTGAGAAAAGAATATATTCTGTTATATACGATGTCTGAATCGATATGTAAAATTTTGTAATAACTAACTAGCATTTCTTGAACTGAAAGAATTGCCCCATCATGAGCGAAACTTCTCAGGTCATGTACCAGAACGCTGATGTCATTATTTGATTATTTGCTTCAATTCTGCAGAGAGTAATAGTGTAGTATTTAATGAGTTAAATTGACCATGCCTGACCGAATCTCCCATCACCCGTAGTCATGTAGGAAACTTGGGCAAAACATAATGTCCCCTTCCTTGCTTGTCCTATGACAAATGTTTTGTAGGAAGCATCTAGGGATAATCATGGAGGTCAATGGGACAACGCTTATCATCAATTCTGTAATAAATGTCTTCCCAATAGGGGCATGTCTGCATATATTTGGGGTTTTCGTGACATGTGGTATTTTGCTAGAATATCATTAACCTTATACAGCTACATTGTAGTACCGATACCGGATGGTATGATTGCGTGCGAAAATTCCTCTCAACAGCTTTTAGTACGATATCATTATAAGCATATATTTATTTGATGTAAAATCGACATTACAACGCAGTGGTTCGTCCCCCTTCACAAGAGATGAAGACACGGATTCTGACCTCATAAACTGTATCTTCGCAAGTATGATGATACGTACATAAATATTAGCCTTGAGGCGTCTTTACCATTTGATACAAATCTAGTAGGCTAAGCAGTGCCTCAAAGTTTCCAAGTTTGCCCAATTTAGCCTAAATGTAGTAATTATGTTATAGAACATAGGACAACTGCTGTGAATTCGGAAAGGGGGGTCCCAAAATAATCTTGTTTGATAACAAAGAAGTGACAGTAATGTAACGAGATTTCTTCACTCGATAAGGTGCATACTAATAAGTCTAAGGATCTGGAAAATCCACCCCTGAAAACCTTTTGCCTACAGATTGCGCTTAAAAATTCGCCACCTAAATATGTTTGACGCAAGTGCCCGAAACAAGCCAGCATTTTTAACACTGTCACTACGACGTTTTGTTCAAAAACGGTAATAACAGTATCACCCGTTCAATGAAAAATAACGCCATTTTTCAAAAATGAAATTGTCATTAGGCCTACTATCTTTTTATTGCTTAAATAAGATAATGGGCATACACAAGATTTTATTTATTTTCGAAAAGTGGCGTTTTTAAAAGAAAAACTTAGTTGAAAGATTTGTAAACGTTTTATTAATAAGAGCTTAGATAGTCAAGGTACATATACAGTATATTGCCTTAAATCTCTCGTTTTGATTTCAAACTACAAATTTTCTTAAACGATTACGACCTAATAAAAACATTCATAAATTAGCAACTTCTAAAAAATAAATAAAAATAACGAATGGTTAATTGTAATTTCGAGTTTCATTTCGTTAAGTTTTGATTATTTTCAACTTTGGGCAGAAATATAAATTCAGAGCGACAATTTCATTCGATACGAGCTCGAAAAATTGTAATATAATATTTTTTGCTACATGCATGTTTCGAGCTCGTTTCCAATAAAATTATTGCACAGTTTCGCCAATTTCCAAATTAAAATTGAGTTCGACATTTGTGGAACGACCCCTGCGAGATGCTCAATCGGTTATCCGGTTGATAAACAGTCCAATGGAATGATTGAGTTAAATCAGATCATTTTTCGGATGGCATGTCTAGCCTCTTTCCCTCGTTCTCTCCCATGTAACGAGATCCGAAAACAGGGAGAAGAGGAGAATGTCCCCCAATATCAAAATTAAGCCGGATCAACGTCCAAATATTCGGATAAAGGGGGTGTCACGTACACCCATCCCACGGTCCTTCCCAACAAGCCTCAATCCCGGTATGACAGAAGGTTAGAAGCCCCTCAAACTATTTAATCCTAATTTTTAATTAGTAAAACAGTGTCAAATGAGCTTACCTGCGTTGGCTTCATTGTCGTCGGATTTAACGGGTGACGAAAATAACAGCAAAGCGGCTAATAAAGCAAGCCCCAAAAGTGTAACTGTGCGGATAAGCACTGCCATGATGCTGCCAATGAAACTCACTAAGTAGTGTGCCCCTCACTGTCCCAACTTTTCGTCTATTTAAAGAGCAGATCCACGCGGCCGCACACCAATGGCCTCACCTGAATTTTGAAAAAAATTACACACGTTTTTCTACCTGCGGGGAGTTTACCAATCAACATCACGAAAAGAAATCACGGAAACCTACGTAACGCACTATTCATGCCTCCAAAAAAGGTCCAGTTTAGATTTGGCGTAGGCGGGACTTTGGCTAACCAAAGAACCGCACATGGCCTTCACTTGGCTACCGCTGATTCTACGGCGCTCTCTAGAAAGCTGTTTCGGTTATACCGGCTTGTTTGAAGCCCGGTGTCAGAACTCGGAAATGTTGCATTACATAAATTTATGTAAAGTACATTACATAAAATGTAAGATGGAAGTATTTGTGACCTGAAATTGTTGAAGTCTCTAAAAAAACTGCTTTGTTACATCCCGATTTAATATTCGGACATTTTGATTTGCATTAGCCCCAGAACCCATTTTTAAGGTAATGGTGACTGTGGAGAAGATAGCCCCCAAATATTCACAACAATTATTCTTCTGCCCCAGTTTGGTTACAGTATTTTTTCATGTCTTCATTATAAAAAGATGAAATTGCGAACAAAATTGCTGATTTAACAACCGGTATATTTAAAAGAAATCCAATCCAGCCTGCCTTTTTTCTTTTCTTTGTTGTAACATTTATTCAACGAGCTTAGTAAGCAGATGAAATGATAATTGTCTCTTGTAAGTAGATGTTAATTGAATAAGGACGCAAGCACTTTAAAATTAAGCTTCTTCCTGAGGAATTTGTTAAAAGTTTGTACTAGACAAACAGTGTAACAACTAACGCTAAGAATGAAAACAATTATTCTTGACAAGTCTAGTCACACATTTTGTAAGTCAAATTACAGTCAATTAAGTCAATTTTGTAAATTTTTAAAATTAATGTAGGAAAGTTTTTGTTAGTTTCAAAAATGGCGCCAAGTGGCGTGCCATTCTGCATTTGTGTAGTCATCCCCACGATAGGCAAAATGCATGCCACGCCTAAACAAGGCTATTTCATAAAACCCGAACAAGTTTTAACGTGTTATCTGCAACTAAATCCATAATTTAATTAGCGGGGGCGTTGCCTACATTTTGCAATCAATTTATAATTCGAACGTTATGGAAAAAGTCGTTATACGTCTGAGTGAAGACGTTATGGATGTGTTAATTTCGGGAAACTTTGCATTATCGTTCTAAGGTAAGACGAAGAGTTAATTCCACTTTTGCAAAACTTATTTTTTTACAGTTAACTAAGTTGTTTAAGCACTTTCTAGATTTCATAAATCATTTCTTCATGACTTATATTTTTCATTGAAAAAGATAATTGAGAATGGCTGATGCTGTAATAATAGAAAAACTTCACAAAGAACTCCAGGAACTGTATAGCAAAATAAAGGTAGCGTAAAATTAAACATTAGCACAACAATAAAGTTTAGGTCTTGTAATTAATAAAGTGACTCATATTGTAAAACGCAATAATATTGAAAATGTGCTAACCACACTTTTTTGTCTCGTACCAATTATTGCTTCTTGCAAACAATGACCTCCATGCAATGAAATGTATCTGTTCACTGCACAAAAACTGAAAGTTATAATTATTTCGCTAGGAGGCTCAAAAAGCTGTAGCGGACAAATCATTACATGATATTTGCAGTAATTTAGAATCGGCCCCCAAAATTCATTTCCGGCCGAAACGCTTGCTAAAAGGACACATTTCTAAAGTTAGCTGCGTGCATTTTTCAGCTGACAATAGGTAGGCCTGGTTATTTAATAATTATTTTTGCTGTAAAGTGCAGATAAATATTTGTTCAAACTATGCATTTCAAACATTGAATATCGCTTGGTGTTCTAAACAAACCGTACACTCTCTACGTTGCAGACATCTTGTTTCTGGAGCATTAGACGGAAAACTTATTATTTGGGACACATGGACTGGAAATAAGGTTATTTTACTCACAGTTTGACTATAAATTTCTCGTTAATTTACCCACGGAATCCCAAAATGACACGAATGACATGAAGGTAAATGTAATTCTAATACATGTACATGTATCGAAATACAAATAATATTTTAAAAAACGTTCTCTCCATTATTAACATTTCTTAACAAACCATTTGTTTGAAAAACTAAAATTCATTACTTGGCAACATATTCAATACATGTATTAAAACTTATAAGAAAGCCCTAGTACGCGTTGTGTTTTTTGAATTTTGTATTTATCAAGAATAGCTTTACAGAAAATATCTTAAAATATATTGTTTGGAGAGACACCCTTCTTTTCTCTTCACCATGAAAAATTGCTGCAGGTAACTAAGACTATGCTTTAATCCCGTCTTTTTGCAAACAGTGCACATGTATATGTATGTAATCAATCAAAATTAATCCTTAATATAAAAATCGGTATATGTGTGTCGAAAGTCAGGTTGCTCTTTAATACTCCATACCCTTTTCCATTATGGTGTGCGATGCCAAGTTTAGTAAATTTGAAAGTAACCCTATATTGACATTGTAACAACGCATTGCCGGGCATATTTTTTTTTGCATTTAACTATTTATTAATATTAACAATAAATAGACATGGAAATAATTTACAGTTTATGCATGTATACGAGCGTATTTACTAATTATTTCAAAATTAGGACACATTCTATTTAAATCGTGAGTTACAGCTATACGTGTTTATTACTGCAAATATTGAATTAAAGATCGTTTTATTTGTTTGTTAACAGATGCGTATCATTCCGTTGAGGTCAAGTTGGGTCATGACTGTGTCTTACTCAAAATCGGGCAATTTTGTGGCATGTGGCGGGATGGACAATATGTGTACAGTGTACGATCTAAATAATAAGGATTCAGACGGCGGGACCAAAATTAGGAGAGAGTTACTTGGATTGGAAGGTTTTCTTTCTTGTTGTTGTTTTTTAAATGACAAAGACCTGATAACTGGATCAGCGGATGACAAAATGTAAGTGAAAAAAATTACTTTCAACTTACTCTTACATGTCAGAAACATGCATTCTTGCGAACTTGTCATGATGCAACTTTTATTACATTTGTACTGTTTTTTTAAAAACACGATACTATTCTGGAATGGTGATTTTGAATATTGAGAAATTGGTATTCCTCGAGGATGCTGAATTGTTGAAATCTTAATTCAAAATTTTTTCCCTTCGGATCACTCATTATCCCTATCGTATCAATAAAAAATCGTCACTGAATAAAAAAATGGCAAAAATGTGTTTACCGATTGGACTCGATTCGATTCAAAAGCAAAAGTAAACAAGTCGTAAAGATTTCGTGTTGCCAATGATTCAACATGGGGAAAAAGTATGAAAGTGGAATGAGAGATGGAAAGATGAATGTGCCTTTCATGGGATTTTATTGCCTGTTTTATGTTCAATTTTTGCCAGAATCAAATGGGATTTGGAGACAGGGGAGAAACTTCATGAATTTGTGGGGCATCAGGGTGATGTCATGTCCATGTCGCTGTGCCCAGATGGAAATACGTTTATTACCGGATCAGTCGATAAATCAGCTAAGGTGATTTTCATCCTATATTTTTTGGACGGAATCAGAATGTGACCCCTGGTGGCGTAAATTATGTACCTAACTATATTGAGTGTCACAAACAGCACGCTGTTCCTTTTTCCTCTTCATTGCATTCCTTTCTAACGTCGTCCTTCTGTTTTTACTAGAGTATAAAACAAGTATAAAATTTAATAATATTAAATCTACAAATTTGGCAGTTAAATGCATAATTAATTATTACCTTACACGTTTTGATGCATATTCGAATCTATGGCGATTAGAGTTAGAAATTTATCGGCGAAATTCTAGCAATTATTATTCTTTGTTTGATAATTACTACCTATTTCCGTATTAGTTGTGGGATTCCCGTGATGGAAAATGCAAGCAGACTTTCTGGGGCCATGAATCAGATGTCAATTCCGTCTGTGTAAGTTTGTGATTTTTTATAAATATTTTAACTTTTTATCCCAACGCAATTCTTCGCAATTAAGGTTTACGTATATAGGTTCTGTTTTACGATTTGGCCCCTTTTATGTATTCAAGTATAGAGATATTTTTCTTTAGGAATGGCAGGGATAAGTTAAATTACCCTTATAACTGAAGGTGAGATGTTGAGCAGTCAGAGACATTCAAAAAACCTTGTGATGCTTCTACAGTATTAACCGACTACCTTATTGGCTAGATATACAACACGTGCCCTATATTCACTGGCATAGGTTGCCATGGTGATACCAGTACTTTACATCAAAGCGATACATGTTAATCACAATTTCTTCAGTATCATCAGCGAAACATACATGAAACTTTTGTCAATCTTTAGTTTCATCGAAGTGGATTTTATTTCGGGAGTGGATCCGACGATAAAACTGCTCGACTTTTTGATATTCGTGGCGATCAGCAATTGGCCTGTTACAAGCCGCCTAACGCGAACAGCGGGTTCACATCATGCGTTTTATCGACTAGTGGACGTTACATATTGTGTGGCTCGGATGATTTCAGTATTCACGTTTGGGACACCCTTACAACGAACCATAATGGTAAGAAAGTTACAGATGCATAGAAAACTGCCCTTGAAAAACTATAGTTGTTTTGCCTGCATGACAGCCGTGTAGTGCAACGCATACTCAGGGGTCGCTTTTGAGGTTTTTTTTACGAAATGATTTAAATTTCCATCATTTTCGTGATATTAGCAAATAATACGAATCTGCAAAGTAATTTAAGCAAATTGTTAGTAGAAATCCCTTTATAAATACCTATGGCATAGCGAATTACCCAACATCTAAACAAAACATCTGATTGACTCATGATTCTTTTTAGGCACTTTACAACAACATGAAAATCGTGTGACTACCATAGCTATGCCTGAAAATGGCATGGCATTGGCGTCTGGCTCTTGGGACAATACGGTTAGAATATGGAATTAGCCTGCAGAAAACATCTATACAAATATCCTTTGCCATTCGAAGAATGTAGACAATATCTAAAAAGCATTTAATTTAAATAGTTTCGACTTTATAAGTTATCACGTTTTCATAACCAAATATGGGGTTACAGTTGTACAGGGTTTACAGATGTTTTGAACCTACATGTATTAATACCCGATTATAATTTCTAACGAATTGAAAACTATGATAGCACGCGCCCGAATTAGAATCTGGGACGTGCGATTTCTAATTTTGAGAATTTTGTTTTAATTTGATCACACCTATCATACATGTCATTTTCTAGGTAAGATTTTATGACTTAATAACTGAAAACACTCAATAGTTACTCTTACTATATTTTTGCTATATTTCCTCCACTATATTTTCTCCATTTAATTCACCAGACTTTATAATTTAACAGAATCTAAATTTAAATCATAAACGAACATTTTCAAATAAAAACTGATACTGTTCATTATTATTCAGGATCGCCATAAAATACCCTTTCCCAGGTCAAATCAATTTCAGGACGTACATTATGGATGACCCTTGTTTATGGATGAGGCTGTGTTTGTATGGCATAAAAATGTTGGAAAAATGTAACTTTAGATGGCGCCAAAGTCTGTGCCTCGCCAAAATAACTCGTGTACTGGAAAAGCATGGTATTCTTTGCATTTCTTTGCCCTCGCCATGGTCGCGTGAGAACCCATGGGGTTTTGGGAACCGTGATAACCCTACTAGCTTT
>JAQGAF010005942.1:0-11122 GCA_034687865.1 Kryphioiulus occultus | reverse complement strand
AGAAGAAGACACCCGAGACAAGTGAACTTTAAGTGAAAAAACAGCCAGTTTACATTCAGGTGAGCAGCAAATAAAAACGGAAAGCAGACGCCCTCCGGCATCTCACCGAAAGGGGGCGCTGCGCACCAAGGCCATTTTCTTGCAAGAAGGTGGAAAATGTCGTTCCTTCGAAAGTATGGATTTGGAGATTATCCGGCTGAATACAACCCCAAGGTGCATGGCCCCTACGATCCCGCTCGCTATTATGGAAAGCGTAAGTTATTTGAAAAACTGCAAATCGTTAGGAAATTTGATCAAAAAAGGCTGGAAGGGCAAACACGAGCAGGGGCAACATGGCGGACGCCTCTTTCCTGAGGCCGAAAAAGTCGAAAGCATTTTTCTAGGAGAAGCAATACACACTTCTGGTTTGAATAATACCACAGAACATAAATACGTTAATTTACCGATATTCCCAGCTATTGTCTGCTGCACATATTCGTGTTTTGATATCCTATTACATGCTGCAAATTCCTGCAAGAACAGGAATGCCCAATTTCCTATACTTTTTTCTTGTGGTTTTTTTTTCACAAAATTCACAGTTGCTTGATTTTCACATTTATTTCAGCGGACACCCCTTTCTCAGAGGTCAAGATTTCGGAACTAGGCAAGTGGCTCCTTCGTCGCAACAAGGGGCTTCGGCCAACTGCTGCCTTATTCAGCAGAGGTGAGCTGATCATCGGCTAATTTCTGATCTCTCTGGTTGCTTGCCTGTGTGATTTGTAGACTTCATTTGTGTGGTTTCCTAGGATTCTGGCGTTGGCAACACAAATTTGCGCAGCCAAAGTATGGCGGGCTCGCTTATGTTCTGCAAGTCTGTGCTGGAGCTTCTATTTTCTTCTATTGTATAAATTACGCAAGAATGAGTAAGTTCGGGTCTTGATTTAAACGCATTTCTTAAATGTGCATAAAAACTCAACCTCCTTTTTTGTTCCAGAGGAGCACAGGAATCGAAAATACCACTGGTGAGCATTGCCATGGTGTCATCAAGTTGTGGAAAGACATAAATGCCCCTCTATTGTTCAGTGCATCAACGTAGTGATGGCGAACTAGTGATGTACAGTTGATCGATGTAGAATAAAAAACCAGTATACTGCAAATTCAGTTTCGTTGATTCTATGGATCTCAGCAGGCATAAAATTTTGGCATAGAAACCTAAAGCATTCATTGCAATCATGACAACTGGAATGATTTATATAAAAAAGCCTAGCTACTACAACAATCCAAAATGAAATTAACCTGTTTATGAGAAAGGATGGCTTTGCTTGAAATTGTAATTTGATACAGTAAAAAGCAAGTGATAATTTTATTTGGAACACAGCCCCTCAAAGGAAGGATTATTTTGTTAACATACAAGTAGAGCCAGAGCTTAACTGATCACAAAAGAAGAAAAGGTTACTAACAAAAAAGGTTGGAAGGCCAACCGTAGAAGGATGGGACAGCAAAGGACAAAATAAATACTGAAGATTTTGACAAATTCCTCAGACATTTTCGACACCAAAAACAAACAAATGCAGGACTTTGAATTACCTGCTGCAAAATAAAAAAAAACGCTTGGTGTGGAGGAAAAGCACAGGCAACGCGACAACAGGAGTTTGCTATGCAACAAGGTCCAAAAAACAGCTTACACTAATAGTGAGGTTCCCCTGATAATATGTTTTTACATCTAAAGTATACTGCCTTTCGTTTATCATTTCAGTAAAACTTTGTTTCGGCATATATGCCTACACCAAAATTATTTTTCAAAAATGGACAGTTATGAAATCCAGTTTCTCTGTCTCTTCAGGTCTTTTATTTGGAGTTCGGGCTTGACATCGACTTTTATCAAAGAAGAACAAAATGTAAATGAGAAATATATATTTAAAAAAGTCGACACCCTATTATTTGGATATGCAAGTGGTAAATTGATACAAGAATGAAAAACTTTTTGGAAGCAAAAAGTAACATCGAAATGAGGAGGCGATCTGTCATTAAGTGTGTGAAGATTATGAAATCACCTGTTCGTTTCAGTAACTTTTCAATTTACATACATGTGGCCAACCAACAATTTTGAAAACTGCACAAACAAACCACTGGCCAAGTACGGTTGACATCCCAGCACAAACGCGCCACAAACAAATTCAACAAAAGTGCGATATAAATCCACACCTTTTAGTATAGCCCCACCTATCAGCTTCTCGTCATACTTAACAACAAATATATTTTCCTGGCTACGCTGCAATTTGCTTCCTCCGCCAGTGTCATTATAGTTCAAGAACGTTATATATTCCAAGTCCATGGATTCCTCAGAATTCCTTTAACTGTCTTGGGCTTTGATGCTGTCAAAAATTGGCTTTCCAAATCAGCGGTTGCATATCATTATAAAATGGTATATTTAAGGTGAAGATTAACTGGTGAATGACATAAATATCAATTCATTTCATAGGGATGGCAGTCCCAGGCGCAAATTTGAAAGCGACAGAAAAGCGAGCAAGAAAATCACTACAACCACAACAATTCGTTTAGTCTTACCCCGGACGTATGCTTTTGCTAACTCCTATTCTGATCTACTGAGCAAAGATGTGGTTCTGTCCCAACGATTATACATGTAATGCGCACTATTCAAGTCGCTTAGCTATATTCATGAATTCTTGTGGAACTTCTCGCTTCTCCATGGAGGCTCAGCATCCTACCTATTAATGTCAAATTTCATTTTATAAACTCACTTTGCACCAGCACATTCTGCCTCCATGGAGAGATGAGGATATGCACTGACCAACTATGAAAAAATATGCTTTATCTGTGCCATTTCAGGCATAAATTCTGCTACGTATTAATCCTAAATTAGCAACTTAGCACAAAGAGGCATGCAATCATCCATCCCAATCGAAAAGTATTTACAGCATACAGAAAACTACATGGAAATCAAGCCTGTAAAAAAAGATCAATTAGCCAAAAAAATAAGGAAAATTTTGGCCAATCATAAACAGTCTCTTTACTTATTCAATTCATTTCAATTTTTTCTTCGATAAACCTACATGTAACTTGTGGGCCAGGATGGCACCCCTCAGTTTTATGCATTACATTAAATTTGATTTTTGGAAAAGTGTTCAGGAGTATTTATGGATTGTGCACAATTTCATCAATTCGAAATTTCATATAATGCAGATTCATAGGATCGCCATCAATGGCTAACAACCCGAGATAAATATATCAATCCAAAATAAAGGCCTTCATTATGTCGTTTGGGGAAATTATGCCGATAATAAGGGAAACTGTTACACATAGATTTCCCAACTTAACAGCAGAGGCTGCCCCAAAATTAACCTAGACGCTTAGGGCGTTGAAACTAAACTGTAATTTTTAAAATGATTTACTTTTCTAGGGACTACTTCATATACATAAATGTCTAAATATACATGTACATACAGTGTATATTTTATTCAGAGCGGAGAAAATATGCCGCAAAACTGGGCTTTCGTAGAACAGGTACGAGCAGGGGGATCCTACCACACACAATTTTGTTTTTCCCCTCTTTCCTTTCTTTGGGACTCAGTAGTGGGTGTCAATATGGCGATGAAGCCATGCAATTACAAGTACTGAATTATGAGACATTCAAGAGCTATTACCAGTGGTAATGGGACACTGGAATGCTTTCTGTAAAACCTGAAAAGTTCGCTTTCCTTTTTAACAATAATTTCAAAAATTACGGGAAAAGACAAAATGACTTTCATTTAATTATTTTTTATTTGTGTATATCAATAATTAGTAGAGTCCAAAACAAACATTAGGCAATTAAAAGCTTTTATTAAACTGAGAGGCAGAGTTAGTATTAAATGTGGCCTGGGCACACAAAAATTGTAGGGCACCCTATACGGATAACCCCTTCATAGGTTTTTGGGAAATATTCCATACCAAATTAGCTTAAAAATTTCTCACTTCTACCAAGTCCATCCGTGAAGAAAATTATTTCAACAACCAATCTCAGGAACTGAATTTATAGTTTGGGAAAACGTTGGTTAGCAATTAAAACCTATAAAGATGTCAATCATGGTGCACATTTCCCGCGCTGTAAACTGCGAAACTAACCATTTCTGAGACGTCACTGAGCATCAAAAAGGTTTAGCAATGCACATGTATGTCACAATTGGAGGAAATCGGAACCTCTGGAAAGCCCAGAATTGTTCTGATATGTCGCTATAAACAGTCACAAACGTTTCATCCTCTGAGCACTGAAACACCCGTTGTAGTTTTTTGAGTCCAGCGACTGACGTGTTATGTGGGCCATCTTGTGTGTCATTGCCTGGTGTCCACGCCATAATGGCACCCACGCCAACTACTGAGAAGCGCAATAAGAACAAGCTAGGAGCAAATCCCTAATATTAATGACTATAAAATCTTATGGGTTATTGATGAAATAAAAGCCTAATTACAAATGTACAGCTCAGCACCAGTTTTCGGTCCATTTGGGGAAGCTGTCTCTGCATACCTTTTCGCCTGCAATGTGGGAGACCTGCACCTGTCTCACCAGCTTAAAACTAACTACCCAAATTAATCATCAAATCTTTTTAATAATGGTAATATACGACTGCCACGCAATATTTCTGCTAATTAATCATGAATAGCGATGCCCCAGCCACAAATTTAACAATCAACAACAAGGGATGCTCTTAGCATCGTAAAAAGAGTGGGGAACCCCTTCACCCTAGGGTCGAAACCTGCTACAGCTGACGAACTTCCTCCAAAAATCGCATCAAAACATTCCTGGATTTTCGAGGGACTATTTGGGAACGTTGACTGATTTCAGGTGCAATTTTGCTTGAAAACACAACAAAATCAGACCCTAGGTCATGATAAGCGGAGTTACACAGCGTCCCAAAAGAGGTTAAATTATCTAGAATATTTGAGGTCTTTAGTGCCAAACTTCAAACAATTCTGGATAATTTTGAACTCTTGAGAGCTTGGTAGGCTTTACTGTTAAGAAGAATGCAAGATATGGGCACTAAGGAATGGTTTCAAGAATGTCTGTTGCAGCAATAACCAAAAATACACCCATGTTAAGCTTTCAAGCTGGCCAAACAAGGTCAACCCACAATTTAAAAAGAGATATCAAAAGCATGGTTGCAATATGGAGAAGGGGCAAGTTCATGATTTTCCAATGGATTTGCAAAAGATAGGAAGTTGTGAGTTTCCATTTCCATTTTCCATTGTCGTCTGGGTACCAGTAAAATCAAAAGAATTTTTCTCATAAGCTTCTCAATGCAGAAAGACCCAAATAATAAAAAGGGGTCACTGAGAAACCCCCCAGATTCCTGGGCCAATAGCAAGGATCATATTGTTTCGCTCGATTTCCTCAGAATAATCCTTGCTATAAACACTGAAAACGTGGTTCTTTCGCAGCCTTAACATCCGACCTGCCTTGAAAGTCCTGGAATATCAAATAAAGATTTGCGGCGATTCCTGCCCGAAAACTCGTCAGCTCGTCCTAACGGGTTCCTGACTCTACCAATGGCATCCCCGAGCAAACGATTCCAACACAGAGAGAACAGAGAGGACAAAGTTACTCCATCGAATCTGATAGAAAGAGGTACGGGGGATGGCAATGGGCCAGCAAGATGAAAAGCACAGAGTAAAGAGTACCTCACACACTGACTGTGAGGGTGAAGGTCACCTATGATAAAAATGCCTAAAGCCTGCTTCCCACTGGCGATTACGTCCCTTCGAGTCAGACCTGCCCTCGATAGTCGTTGGGGAAGGAGTCGGGGGACGCAATGGTGGGTGGAAAGAGCCAGGCCCCGGAACGGGAATGGACGGTGAGGGTGAAGGGAGGGGAAGACGAAGGCGTGGGGATAGGGAGTCACACGTTAAAACAGCTTACAGTGCGTCTTTTTCTTGGGTTTGGGTTGGGGACACAGTACCGCCCTGATGGCCTCGTCGAATACAGTCTTCAGACCCTTTTGCGTTAGTGCCGAGCATTCCAGGTACTTGACTGCCGAGATCTCCTTCACCATGGCGAGGCCTTGTGGGTAGGTGATGGGTGCCAGCTTTTTCATCTTCAGCTTCTCGTTCGTGTCCTTGTCGTCCCTCAAGTCCAACTTTGTTCCCACTAGGATGATCGGAGTGTTAGGACAATGGTGACGAACTTCCGGAAACCACTGAAAGACAATGAAACGATTAGCCACTAATGCATGTAGTGGCAATAAATTCTGAAGACGTTTCCCAAATACTCCTGCATTTGTTTTACTAACTAGCAAAAAAAACTAGCTGATTATTCAAAAGATACATCTCAGGCAGTTTACAAATTTCTAGTTTCCTCCATGTCGTTTCATAAATCGTTTGGAGGTTAGAAAATCCGTGAGAATTTCCTATACAGAAATATTACAGTAGCAACGAATAAGATGAGCAACCAACCTTAGCTCTGACGTTTTCAAATGATGCTGGATTCACGAGTGAAAAACAGATTAGGAAGACATCCTAAAAAAAGAAAAATTAAATTTCATTTGGACATCTTACAAGATTACAACAAAGAAAATATTGCTCATATAGGCCATGGGAAATTGGGAATTGAGAATGAAAAATAATATGTAGAAATAAAATGCATGTATTTGCATAACTCGGTTTCTAACTAACAGCAGGTCATGTAGTGTTGTTAGTTAGATCGAATGTGTGAATATTAATTGATAGTGGTGAATGAAAACCAGAAATTGAGTGAATAATTTTTTCTAAGGAACTTTTTGTAAACAGTACAAAAACAAGTAAACAGTACTTTTACAAATGGATTAACGAAAAATGACGTTGAATAAATTTGTTTTGAAAATACCATTTCATAATTGGAAAAGGCATTTAATAATGAAAAAACGTGAATTTTTCTGAATATGTACAATTGTGTAAGAACTAAAATAATTTATTAAAGATTCACACATTCGGAATTCTGATTTTGCTTCATTAATATGGCGCAAATGCACCGAAGTAGGCAGTAGGGTGCTGGAGAAAACTGATATCAGGAAACTGGGAATATAAGCACCTGGACATTTGAAAACTTACTTCCGTAAATAAGCAAAAGCTAGCAAACATTTGCTAACCATAAAAGTCTGCTATAATCGTCGAGTGCAATAACAGATATTGTACACATGCGAAGACGTCAGCACGGTGAAGACTGATAGTCTCGTTCAGACAGGACGTTTCAAACGAGATTACTCACCGAAACTCGTTTGGAATTTGCAGTCTGTACTCTGTCAGGATGGGTGAAACTCGATCACAACGAGGGATCAACATCCCTCGTTCCTGGAACAAGGGATGAGGCTTCAAACTCGTTCGGTTTGACGTCACGCAGTGTTGCCAATATACTTTTTCACGTAAATTTCTTCAACAATTGAGACGACATTTTGTCTGGTACTACTAGTACATTTGGCGTAGGGATAATTTGTCGAGTAAGGACGGGCAAGGAGTATGATCGATGATTTGATAAGTTTTCTTCGGTTTATATATTAATTTGGTAAATCAAAATGTTCAGATTTCGAATTATCGTTATTCTCTCACATCTCCCATCATGCACTGCACGCCCCGTGTATAACGTGATCGCAGTTCGAACGCCACTTTTTTGGAATGCCGAGTCTCGAACTCGTTAAGCGAACTCGATAGGTTTTCGAACTAGTTGCGTTTCCTGTCTGAACGAGGTATAACTGGGACATTTGGAATGCACCATATAGAGATGTTTCACTGTATATGAATAATTTACGCCAGAAAACAAGTTGGAAATTGCAACAGAGGTGGTTACACGACGTGCAAGTACGTGCATGTGCATATCATCATGAAAGTGATGGGGAGGGCTAAATGACGGAAATGATGGGGGTTGTTGAAATGGTGTCTTCATTTCCGTTTTAATAGCATATGGGGTGAAATAATTTAAAAAAACAATACACTCAATTCGAGTCAATTTTGGTCAGTGATAACGTCGTCCTTAGGAATTGGTTATATAATGGGTGATTAGTCGGGGGAGTAGAATCTGAAAACCACAACCAAAATTTTGTGATGAACATGACTTACGTTCCCTAATGAAACTCAATAATCATGTTTTAAAAAAATGTTTGATTGCTAATTGTTGAAATTATGGCAAATTAACATGTTATACAGGGTGTTCAATCAACAACTTTCAACCTGTATTATTATGAAAACGCTATGAACTAGAGAAATCGTGTTTGCATAAATGTTTACCAACCGTAGGGGAATCATTTGTAGAATATTTGCAAATGACAGTAACCCACCTCCTCCCCCATTGACCCCAACTGAAAAATTTCAAATGTCAACTCATTCCTTTTGATACCTTAAAGAATAGCCCGTTAAAATGAATTTTGGCGAAAACGAAAATGAAATCCATTCATCCAATCAGTCGCTACTCTCCAAAATGTGGTTTTTCATTTATTTAAATTCACATTTTGAAACCTCTTGGAACCATTCACAACATTGCTATTCTGTATGCCGATTAATCCGGTCATGTGCAAATATTTTACAAATGTGCTTTCTGTCGTCAGAATCATTGATCGGTTATTTTTGAAATTCCACAATTTACAAAAAAACATTACGCTGTACAAAATTACCCAAGCTTGTTTGCAGTCCATTTTTCATTATAGCGATTACAGCGCCGCCTGCTGTGTCTCCCTGCGAACCAAATACTTACAATAAAACTAAGTTCAATCTTCAATCATTTCGCAAAATACAGCTGTATGTTACACGTAGGTTTTAAAATTAATGTTTGCATGCCCTTATGAATGCCCTGTAGGTCTGTGACTTAATTAATACTTGTACATTTACAGTTCATGTACTTCTTGTAATAAGAGACCATAGGATATTCAGTATAATACCGTATTTTCCCACAATCCAATAACTGACAGTTTCTAGTATAGCTTATGTATGATTGGATTTTTGTTTTTTGCCTGTTTTTTTATACATGTAAAAGTATTCCCTGCTCAATTGTGCACGCAATGTATCGAGTTATTGGTCGTATTGAGCTGAATGACGTCATGGAGTAGTTATTCATGTGTAACTATTCATTAAAGTAATAAACCCATCATCAATTGAAAACCTAACCTAGAAAATGACATGTATAATACAGTTGTTGTTTTAAAATGCAAAAATGTATAAAAATTATTCATATATTGAAAATATACCAAAACTGTCCTGATTTTATATATTTATATATATAATTATTATATAGCATGCATACTTTAAATATGTATGAAATATTTCAAGAAAATGTGATGCGTAATTTATTGGTAATATATTATAAATGTTGTTAAAATATATGTGTAATATATTGTGTCATGTATAAAATAAATATATGGCACTAAATATGGGGAATATATTGCACATACATATATACTGCACCCACATTCACAGCCATATGCACAAGATGGACATGCGTTGTTAAAACTTGGCATTATAATTTGTCGATTTTATGTACTATTTTTGACTTAATTTTATCCCGACTGGCCCATTTAAGTGTTTACATTAAATATATATTTCCAAATATCTTTTGCTCAAATATTTTGGTAATAATATAAAGTGTAGACATACATTATGCATACTGTATTTTACAAAAATATTTACATGAAAATATATATTATGAAAAATATATTCTTAATATAATATGAATGTATCTGTCTTCATTGTATATTATCACCAAACTAATTGTCGTATATTACAAATATAATTCCTTTTTAAAAATATATGTGAAATATACATGTATTATGATTATAGACAGCTGTATCAGTATACATGTATTTACAATATATTACTCGCATAAGATTTCTCCATATGCATGCACCGTTTGATGCACTTACTGTATGTTTCGAAATATAGTTGTTATACGTTTAAAGTTGTCGAATTAAAATACATTATGGAGCAATCACGGTGTTCTAATTACCAGACTCACGTACGTTTCGTAAGTACAGCATTTTGTTTTGGGCCACCGAGGTTTCAAATGTACCTGTATTGAAAACCCTCAAAAAGTAATGCAGCACAATTTTTTGTAAATTCACTTTTTGCTTTAGTTATAGCATTGATATTTGTACTGTAATTTTTACGTTCTTTATACGAACAAAAAAAATTGTTAATGTAATCTTCATCAATTTGAATTACCTCACGACACCTTTAAACAAGACCATGTCTGTTCGCAAGGTATTATTCTGCAAAGGCGCATCTGAACAACTGATTAGCAGCCGCCCCGATGGGAATAGTCGACATCAAAGCTTATTTGTTTCGTGAAGGGAATGTTTAAGTTTATTAACCTGGTGATAATCCAACGACTAGATCCGGACTTAATATGAGTAAAGTCATACTGTCCATTCAAGAATCGTGAACCCCTGTTTGGTGTGTCGACTGACATACAGTCTTACTGAGTTGACAACATTGATGCTGTAGGACATTATGAAGCCAAGAATGAAAGTTCCTTAGGATTGCTATGTGCGAGTTGAAATTTATGGTGGTCCCATCTGGCATGATGTTCACAAACAAGAGTCTTTTTGAATTCCAGAAAATCCTAACAGTGATTCAGATGGGCTAGCCCATATGGAAAAATTATATGCGAATAATATATTATATATCTACTGATATATATTCTCAATATATTACACACAAATTTAAAAAAAGGAATTATATTTGTAATATATGACAAATATTTTGGTAATAATATATAACGAAGACAAATATATTCATTTATTTTATATTACGAATATATTCTTCAGTATGAGGGTACAAAGTCGAAAGGACTTTTCAACACGGACAACAGGCAAAGTTGCAAGCATACATGTACTTGCTTACACCAATTAAGTTAAATTTAAGGTTGTCATAATGTTGAATTGAGACAGATAGGACAGATGGCTTACCTTAATACTGGACAAGTGAGGCTGAAATGTAACTTTGTGCACATTTGGAACAGGGAATGATCTGTAGTAGATCTACACTTATTAGCAAAAGATTCGGGCTACCTGCATGTATATATCCCACAAATGTGCTTTTTTCACATCAACAAAATGTCCGATTTAAACTCGGAAAAGTGTTATTTAGAGAATTTATTCGTCCTTAAAGGGTGTTTAAATTTAATGATATT
>JAQGAF010005941.1:0-11088 GCA_034687865.1 Kryphioiulus occultus | reverse complement strand
ATGAAAAGCTAGTTAGATTTTATAATTACACAAGGGTTTCTCCAAAGGCGAAATTTAAGCTTTCCTGCCCTTTTGAGGTTTAAAAACAATTTCCGTGACTACCGTGATCACGATCTGCTAATTTTACAGTATATAAAACAGGAGATAAAACATATCTTCATAATGAAACAGGAAATTTGGATTATTTTTCCTTAATTTCTTGGCGCCTTTTGATTTTTGTGTTAACCAATAATTAGCTATGTAAAATGCATTATTGACTTGTTGAATTTCCCTGATGTTTTTTAGTGAATCCATTTTCCCTAGCTTTCCCGTACCTTTTCAATTTCCTTGACAATTTTTATAAAAGATTCAGTTTATTATATGTTAACCTTCATTTCTCCTTAGCCTGTTTTATTGTAATCAAACTGAATGTAACGATATGCTCTTTTGTAGTTAGTTTAGTGCGATTGTTAGCCCACATACTCATCTCTTGAGCCGGATGGGCCAGGAAACTCAAGCTTTGAGTAACCTTGAATTTCAATTTGGTAAGGGAGTCTGTGTTGTGACTCACTGGCTTTGTGACTGTGCAAGGGGACCAGATTGAGGGACATATGGGGGGACAAGAGCGAATGGAAATTGGAATGTTAGGATGAACTAACTCTCCATCGACATGTTGAGTCATGCATGAACTTTTGTTGTACTACACACTGTATTTAGATAGTTATTGGACTGAGAGGAGAAAAACAAGCAGATTAGCTAAAGACAATTCATACAAAGGTGGTGTTCAAGTATTATATCATCACAAAATCGTGATTGTCTGACGCCCGCCGCATCAGCATTCGTCATAATTTTTAAGTCTCACTCCTAATTGATGGCATCTCCGTTGTATTCAAAATCAGGGTTCCCACAGCTTTAGTAACATAAAATTCCCTGAATTTCCAAGATTTTGCGGGTTAAACATTTTATTTTTCTATGACCTTTAGTTTTCACCTCGACCAATGCAAAGTAAAAAGTAACTGCCCTTTAATGTAAATAATATTTCGAAACAATATGTTCATTGACTATGACGATAATTATTTAATTTGAATAATAAAGGTATTCATATAACATCAAAGTCTTTATGCATTTTTTTTAATTTGGATTTTTAATGCCATCATCGATATATGAAATACCTCCGTGATTTTACCTGATTTTTGGAAAAAAAAATTCAAAATTCCTCTCACATACACAGGATTCTCAGGTTAAGTGGGAACCCTCAAAATTTCCAATTTAGATAAGATTTGATCATAGTTATTACCAAAATGATGGAATTTAGCCAAACAAAAGCATATTTTCAAAAAATGGTGTATTTACTGATAGGTTGATTTAGAAAATTATGCCAGTATATGAGATGAGATTCATCAGTGAATCTCACTGTTTCAAGTGATTTCAACAGTGAGTAACAATAGGATGTCCTTTAGGTGGCGTGTACGACAGGCTGTTAGGTTTTAGGGACTTTAGGTCCTTTTTCAGTTTTCTTGAATGAATAAAGTGTAAGGTACCAAAATGATAGCTGGTATCTTCTGTAGCACACTTTGAACATCCCAAAAAACTTTGCACAAAAAGTCATTAGGGATTTTGGAGGTTTACACCTATACAGTAATGAAACACACTCCAGGGTAACTACGTGACTATAATGGACAACCATGGCGAACATGTAAGTGAAGACACCCCTGTACATCACACAACTAATGTTTCCAGCTTTTTGACATTGTGAATTTCGAGGAAATGTTAGGTAAGTATTTGTAATTCAACTGTAGTTATCTTGAGAATTCGGTGAAAATGTAACCAATTTCAAATCTACCAATTCTATACAATGCTAAAGACGTTACATATTCAGTTCAAACTTACGCTTTTGTAGTCAAAGTTGCCGTCCTTCACAAATGAAGATGTTTCGAAAATTTTGCTAAATTCCTCCTCAGACATCTTTTCGCCTTTCTAAAAAATGTTGAAATAAAAGAGGCGTGAACTCCTATCAGTAGATTAGAGTGTAATCAAAGTTAAGGCCTAATTAAATTAAATTAAATTCAATAGAAAAATGCCCTGGACGTACTTCTTTAGTGTTTCAGGGTCAATGCCAGTACTACGCTCGCAATTGCAAATTAATTTAAAAACATTTACTCCAAACAATTTCAGTTTTAGGAAATTTGTCGTGTTGCATGTGTTATTTTTCACATCCGAAAGGGTATTTTTTTAAATTTGGTAAACTACTTAAGTTCGTCGTTTTTTATACTCATTTCAAAACGAAGTAAAACAAGGACTATTTTCGAAAAATAGCATTTGTACTCGCTGAAATATTCGGTAAACAAATATACTCTATACTCAAATACCTAAAATCTGTAATAAAATATGTTCTGTATTAAAATCATATATTACTCTACATTAAAATGTTTTCATTTCCCATATTTTCATATCTTTAACGTTTCTTTTATACCTTAAATTGAAAGTTTCACGCGAATAATTAATTGAACAACTCACCGTCGTCATAAATCTGTGCAGTTCTTTAATTGTGATCATTCCACAATTATCTGGATCTAATTTCCCAAAAGCTGAAATTGGATCAATAAATTCCTGACTGCACTCTGATTCGACAAAGTCGCAATAATTGGCAAACGTCATGGAACCTATAAAGGAATGAATTATGCAGAATTTGAAATATTTTTGGAATGTTAACTTAAACATAGATTTAAATAATAATTTTTAAATTCAATGGACCAGTGAACAAATTATGCAAATTTTCAAAGCATGACACTTTCACAATAGACCCCAACGAAACTATACTTTTAAAAATAAAAACTACACAAACATAATATTAGAAAACTGAAGCTATTTAGTAACTTTAAAAAACAATTCTAAATAAAATCTTTGAACAAATCATGCCAGGTAAACAAACGGTTTAATTAAGTATTCAAATTTGCTTTGAGAAATGCCAGGTATAAAAATATTTTCTTATGATTAAGTACAAAAAAAACCAAATTACATGAATTGTAATCTGGGTGGCAAAGAAATTCTAAGTTTTGAAATTTAGAACTATGTTTATAGGAAACTGTTTACAGTTAAATGTAGTACAATTTTATATTTTTTTAAAAATAGGTAACACATTTTTTATGATACAGTATCTTTTATATTCATCTTTATATGTATATTATAATAAATAATAAAAAATTAGCAGGACAACTTCAACATTCAATTAATCCAACCTGTTCTCCATCTCATGAACAAGTTTTTCCTTCTATGTTTCAATCTATTGGATATCATTTAGAAATCTTTCTAAGAATATTTAGTACTTTTTGGGTCATTAAGGACTTTTTGTAGTACTTTTTAGGACTTGTTGCCACCCTGAGTAATGAAACTGTTGCTGTTCGAAAGATTACCTCAACTGCATAAAACAGAGGATATGTTCACAAAATTAGCCAATTATTCCAAAGGGTCATTTACATGCAAATATACATGTACGTGGAATAAGCTTCGTAAACTGTTATTCTTAAATCATATTTATGAATTTATTTAACAACATTTTATTAAATTGTTCATCATGTGAGTCAAATTATTTTACTCATGAAGACAACTAGTCCTAATTATCAATATTTCCAAAATAAAACTTCTTTTGCAGAAAAAAAAAATGTTTTTCGAATAAATGAACACATGTACATCCCTTCAGAGTGATGTTTTAGTCTTACCAGAGCTATTACTCCAATATTTGTCAATGGTTTGTTGGCTTGGATTAAAACCAGCTTGTTGCAAGGCTGTGAAAGTGAAAATATACTAATTAGAAACAATAACAAGCACGGTAGTGACTAATGACAATAACCACCTCTGGTCAGCTCCTCTCTGGACATCAGGTCGTCTCCAATTGTTTTCTTGACACCAAGATAAGCAGCCTTGCAATCCATCTGAACAGTGAAGTTGCCATTCAACGTCTTTGTTGTTTCAGTCTTGAGGTTTGAGGTTTTTTCAACATATAAGTCCTGATCTTGGACGACATCCTCCATTGAAGGTGTCGAATTCATGTTCAATGGTGAAAAGGCCCCTAAATTGCGAAAAAGATATTCTAATCAAGACAACCAAAACACTTAATCAGATACTTTCAAAATCCCAATATCTTTATTTTACTTTTTTTCCATCTAATTTTGCCCATTCCTTTTTAAAAATGGAATTTTAGAAATAATTTATGGTCTCTTTTTTAAATAAAACTTCGTCAAGGCCTACTTCGTTTCTCATAAATAAGGAAAATGCATGATTTCGAAAAGTGGCATTTTGAATGTAAAAGAAATGTATTTTCAGGCGCTCCCAAAATATGCTTTTGTTTACTTCGTTCTCTATTTACTAATATTTCTAACAAAAAATAAGAGACTTAAAAGCGTATTTTAAGGAAACTACACTAAAATTCTTTATTAACAAACTAGTTTTCACAAACAAGCGATTCGTTAGTAATATTCTGCAACAATTAGGGTAAAATTGTTAGGGGTGGCATGAAACTCTTTTCAGGAAGAGGCAAACTACAGTATTTTAGTATTAAAAATAATGTGGTAATATTTATAGTTTTTATATAGGAAAAAAATACACAAATTAAGGTATAATATAAGAAAAAATATTGGAGGAATAATGTTTTTTTTTTCATTGTTTTTAATTGTAATTTCTCAAAGGCATGAAGTCAGTTGGTATAAAAATTTTCACCTGCAAATATCTGATTTTGGTCACATTTATTCACTTACAAATACCCGATTTGTTTTCAAAATTTTCGCCAAATATTTCAGAAAAACAATTTTCATGAACTAAACAGCGGTTCTCAAACTTTAGACATCAAGCCATGTAATTTTAGAATGACAGACTTTTGCGGATCTGGGCTATGATATACATGTACATGCATATGATAATAATAACCAAGAGAATATCTAGGAATTTTTTTAATAAAAAAAAAACTAGATCAGAAATGATACATTGAACATAAACCAGATCACAGATGATGAATTTTAACCAATATCTGCCATATTTTTTCCTTGCCTCAGCAGTTTGCATTTCTAAAAATATAGGACTACCTAAAAATATAGGAAATATAAGAATCACTTGACAGCCTGGGTATTTATCGAACCCATCCTAAAACTTCCCTAAATGTTTTCGCACCTCAACGACTAAATTTATGGCCTAGGATGGGATACAACTTTCAAAACAGGAATCTCCAGTGCTTCAATAATGGAAATTTCCATAGTGCAAGACATCTTCCTTACATAATTCGTTACAGAGTCAAGGTTTGCCACACTTATCGTTACTTTTCACCCTGCTGGAAACAAAAGGTCTGATGCAGGAAAATGGGAAAAAACACCAGGAAGCAATCATTCTCAAAAGTCAATATTTGAGCAAATTGCAAGCACCGTGGGATGGAGTGATAAATGGGACAAGGAGGCCCCTCGAATAGGTACATGTACATGCGAGCCAAACTGCAGGTATCTTCTCAGGTAGCAACAAATTTCCAAAGTTAACAATAAAGTGCTAACGCCCTTGAAAACCATGGGGGTTGTAACTGTATACAGTATACTCTCACATTGGTAATATTTGAGAAGTGTAGTATAGCGAAAGCTGGTATGTGAAAAAAAAATAATGGTTGGGTTAAGATCGCTTATAACTTAAAAACTAAACTTTATTTCGGTTTAATTCGTTTTGCGCCTTAGATTCAAACACTTATGTAGATTTTGTGTGCCCAACATGAGACAAGTATACATTTTTTGAAGAACGTGAACTGTAATTATAGCTAGTACGTCGTGTGGATTAACGTAATGTGTATTAACCAGCTACATGTATAAGTACAACTCACTTTCTGAAAAAATTGTGTTCTTCTCTCATGTTAAGCACACAAAATCTACATAAGCGAGAGTTTAAGGCACAAAAAGAATTAAACCGAAATAAAGTTTAGTTTTTAAGTTACCAGCTATCTTAACCCAACCATTTTTCCACATACAAGCTTTTGCAACTATACAGGCCTCATTTATGCTCAATTCAATTCAATTCAACTTATGTCTTAAGAAAACTTCGCTAATTTACCTTTGGTGACTCAGTTTTTTCAATAAAAAACTTTGCCCCATTTAATTTTCCTTTGTTATTTTAATTTATCAAAAACATCCCTTGAATTCCATTAATTTTGCGGGTGTTCTTCAGGGTATTTCGCCTACATACAATTTACCTTTGGTGATTCATTTTTTTTCAATAAAAAACTTTGCCCTTTAATTTTCCTTTGTTATTTTAATTTATCAAAAAACATCCCTTGAATTCCATTAATTTTGCGGGTGTTCTTCAGGATATTTCGCCTAAATCTGTCATTTGTGATCTAATTTTTCACAAATTGCGCCCAGGTGGAAAAGTTGAATATGTCCACATATGGGGTAATACATGTATAATACAATTACATACATGTATAAGTTCATATGTGGCCTTATATTGAAATCTCCATTCATCACAACAGATAAAGCCATATCGAATTTAATAAATGTATTTTTGCAAATTATTGCAAATTTGAATCAGGGTTCCCACAGTTTTAGTAATATACAGTAAACTCCCCTGACTTTACTTGCCTAAAAATTGTATTTACCCTGGAATTTCCCATTAAAAATATTGAATTTGTATAATAAAGGATTCACACGACATCAAAGTATTTTGTATTTTTCTTAATTTGTATTTTTCATTAGGAGTACTGAGATGCTCTAAATTTATTTTAATTTGGCAAATTTCGATATTGTCTTAATGAAGCTATACCGGTAAAAGGAGCCAATCTGCCATCTAGTGGTTTTCTTTTCATTGCGCTATGGTTAACTTCATTTATGAAAACCCTTCTGGATTTAAATTTACACTAAAAGTTAGGAAATCTCCTGACTTTTTGAAGAAGTTTAAAAATTCCCATTGACTTTCCCAGGTTTTCCAGGTTCTGTAGGAACCCTGTAGAATTGCAAAATATTCACTACTTAATAATATCAATAGTCTGTAAATAGGCCAAATAATAAACCAGCATAATTTATTTCTGTTTTATTATTGTATTTATTATATATATTTATTTATTTATTTATATATATATATATATATTGGAATTTATTATTTTTTATTGTGCTCAAGCTGATTGCTGATAATTTCTCTTCACCAAACGTAAAACTTGTATATGCCAAAATATTGCATGTAAAATTTAACAAATAACATTTTGTGAGAAGTCATTCTAGGAATGGACATTAAATACTACATGTATATCTGTAAAGACGTTTACATACTGTACGAGTATATGCTTAATTTGTGGCAAATTTCTGGTCCAAGTGTACATGAAATATCTCGTAAATGACCCTATCTGGCCCATTTTTACTTTTTTCACACAGGTGCCCACAGTATTCTCCTTGTAACAATTATTTACAGGCAATATTTGAAGAAAATTGCGTTGAAAATCCAAATTTCAATTCAGCTTGTCAAGAATGAGAGCTAAATTAAAATGTAATGTGTGATTTAGCTCACCTAACTGCTAGGCAATCACTGTCAAAGCCCACTTTCGTATAGTGTCTATGCTGTAGCAGGGGCTATACCGAAGTACACCAGAGCAGCTTTTTTAAAGTTGTTACAATTATTTCAACGTCAACAGTATTCAAATTTTTAATTTCCAAAGGATACGAACTAATCAACAAGCAGGTTACTGGGTTCGCATTCCTGACACCGATCAATGAATAATTGGCCCAATTACCAGAAGAGGTAATTTTTGCTTCATCTCTGTGGAGGTCAGTGTCTTACATAGAGAAATGGGTGAAGTCGAATTTATGCAAGAGCAGCAAGACAAATATTAAAACTGATTACTGCCCCATGCATGCGCGTGTTTATTGCGGATGACAATCTGGGTTGCATCCATAAGCAAAATTCGTATAATTGGCCTTAACTCCACCATTTTTGCATATGGACACAGCACATTGACCCTTTATTCATTTATTATACATATGAAAGGCCAGCATAGCCCTGAATTAAAATGATCCATAACCATTATTGTCCCTTCACACGAGGCTAATGACGTCAGTGATAAGATGACGTCACAGACGTCAATTGACTCTACTTGGCCCATACAAAAATGGCACCTGTCCTAGCGGTTGAAATTTATCCTTTTAATATTTTTGTCAGGGTAACTGACCGAATTTTCAATCAAATTTCCATGACTTTTCCAACTTTTCCAGACACTTTTTGCAAAATTTCCAGACAATTTAAAATATTTTTTTTTTTTAAATCTAACACTTTTATATCAGTCAAGGTCAAAAATGAAAACGCTAAATCCCAATTTAAAAAAAATAGGATTCTTACAAACATTTGCCATATATACATGTATGTATAATTTGGTAACTTATAGCCTCCTATTTATCTTTAAGATTACTGTATAGGAACACTTTTTGAAATAAAATTACCATAAAAAATGGAGTGTATTTTGATGGATTTTTTAAACCCGATCAATTTTTTTTTGAAAAAATAAAATCCATACAAAAATTTGCTAAGTATAATTTGGTAAGTTGTACCGCCTATTTATCTTTAAGATTACCGTATAGGCAACGCTGTTTAAAATAAAATTATCAATAAAAATGGATTTTAGGCAAAATGTTTAAAAAAAACTTATAACAAACGCAGCTTTCTATTGCTTTTCTGAGGCTACTTACTGTAATAATCAAAATTGCTGTTCCACAACACATTTCCAGACATATGAATTTCCCAGACTTTTCCAAACACTTTTAATTTCCTTGACTTTTCTAAGATGCTAAAGATGTCAAAGCATTCATCGCTATATGTTTTTAGCATGTTTTATTTATACGAAATGTGCACGATTTTTTTTCTGTGAACAATAAAAAACCACTGTAAAAATGTATTTAATTAAGTTATTTTTAGCATTTCTTGACAGGCTCAAATGCAGTGTTTGAAAAGAAATTTAGTATCATGAGACACGCAATCTCGTGTGCATTCTTGACGTGTTGCTATCTGCAGTTTTTCTTTGTTTTTATCTTCAATGGAGTAAAATTTTAAATTATTTTAATCTATGTACAGATAGATCTTCCTAACACATGCCTAAATAAATTAAAACTACAATCATTCTCTTATATTAATGGAGCAGAATGTAAGATTTATTTTCAACTTTTTATAATTCATGCCAAAAACAGCAGCAAACGTCAGCTGTAATGGGGTTTTACTAGTGACAAAGGAGCCGAATCCCTGATTTGAACCTAAGCTAAACATTTTGGAACGGTTAGATCACTTGAAGGTAAGATTTTAGAAGAATAACTGTAATGCTTGAATTACATTCAAGCACTTAATTAATCTGTTGAAGGAAATGAATGTTGTACATTTTCAGCGTGTTTACGTATATTGGTACATCAAACCAACATGAAATAATTACTGAGCATATTTTTCCTTTAAAAATTATTATTACTGCTAAATATATTTACTACCATGAATAAATGCGTCGTGCATCAGGTTTTAATTTGGTTTTTAAGTTTATAAATTCTAACACTAACACCACTGTGTGGAATTTAATGTTGGTGACACTGTGAGGTGATTTTGTACCCCAATTTTAAAAAATTCTAAAAATGTTACTTTCAAATTTGTGAAAAGAAAAAATGAAGTGTTGCTGATGATAAATGAAGTGTTTCAAGATTAATTAATATTTTCATATGATATGCTTGCAATATACCTGAATGAATGTCAAATGAAATCAATACTCCCATTTCAATTGATTTGCTGTATGATTTCAATACAATACACAAATTATATTTTTGAAACTTCTCATTGGTGCATTTTATGAGAGATTGAAGGACACTACAGCAATAGTAATCAATAAGATGAAGTTGCCTATACAAAATATAAATCCAAGAATTGAAGCGTGTTATACTAGATTTTCAAAATTTGTATGCCATAACATTAACATCACTGTGGGGTTACTGTATATACCAAAGAAGGATTAATGTTTTTTAAGAATGGCAATGATTTACGATGTATTATAAACTACAAATTGTATATCTGATGACAAAGTCAAGCACGATTATAGGCCTGCACCTAAAAATAACTTCATTTACATGTACATTATACAACCCCACGACAAAAGTCCTGCAACACACCATGTTTACTGGTACCATTCGACTTTAGAGGCAAACTGCGGAAAACTGCCATGGAAGAAGCATTTCAAACAAGCAAAATATGAAAGAGCAGTTTATTAGCTAATAAAACTACCCATGCTCTGAATTAAAACAAAAGTATTCACAAAAATATGTCATATTATCAAAAACATTGTATGGACAAGTCTTGCAACATAACAATATTGGGTCCAAAGTCCTGCAACTTAATGGTAAATATTTTGTAGCACCACCTATTGGTTTAAAATCAGTGTTAATCTGATGTGGACCACTGTTATCAGTTCCTCACAAGGAACGGTCTCCCCTGCCGATGGGCTCACCGTTCACAGCTCAGTTGGTGGAAGATCCACTCGACCCAGTGCCCATTATACTCCCCTCGCTGATCTGGTCACCACCGGGGCCGATATCAGATCTTGATCATACCCTGGGGTTCCTGAAGCCGATCCCATCAGACCTTGACTTCTCTGCATGTCTAAAGCTGTAAGCTGGACCATTATTGCCTGGTTAAGTGGCACAAATGTGAATATTGCTTCGACCACTGAAACCATTACACCATTACGTCAAAGGTCAACCTCCAACACTCACCGCATTCTCTGAGTTAGATCAAGACATCCTTAACAACATGGTGCATCGTGCGGCGAAGGATAATGGCCTAGACTAATCAGCATCTCCGAAATGTTTACACAGGCGTTACAAAAACCTTGTTCTTTTATATATTTGTATTATGCTGAATGCAGTTGTTTGTGGAATTCCATGCACAGTCTGTTCTTATTATCCCTTTTCTTAAAAGATTTTCGGCCAGGGTGGGCCTGTCACTTGGGGGGAGGTGCTAGAGACGACAACACCCTTTTCAGGGTGTCACACCCCTCTTTCAATTCAATTCAATTCAACTCAGTACCCTACTATCAGTAACTGAATTCCGTGTGGTAGGGGGGTGAAATCCATCAAC
>JAQGAF010005940.1:0-11124 GCA_034687865.1 Kryphioiulus occultus | reverse complement strand
CCGGCAATGTCCGGTTTTCGAATACCCCCTCCCTCCCCCCTTGCCCGGACATCCTTTATGGATGACCCCTTACCATAGCCCCCAGATACATGTAGATGTTATATCTATGGGCCATGGTATTACGTGTATTTGTTGTTTTTGATTTCCGGTGACACCCTAAATGGATGACCCTCACCTTGTTGGTTGATGACGTCACGGTCACGCGCTGTTATTCTATAGTTTGTACAGGGATCATGGTTTGTACCAGCTTTCTTGTTTGTACCCTTTCCAAATCTTGCATGAAATATTAGTGAAATTTTCGAAAATTGACGATTTGGGGTGTAACCCTGTGACGTTTCTGCGTTTCTTGAAGAATCTCCGATGACTGGCAGGCAGGTATATCAATAAACGGCGAAGTGATTTGAAGTTTTCCGACCAGAAACTTTTGAAGGTACTGTACATACGTACGTGTGCCATCTTGCAACGTACTTCAATTTTGAGTTGACTCACTCGCTATTCGTTGCAGTATTTCGAACATGTCAAATTACGAGCAACCTCCTCCATACGCGCCCTCTGATCCCCATCCAAAGGCTGATGGTATGTTGAATCTCTGAGATTATCTCTCCCATATCCACCAAAGCGATGTAAAATCAATCGCAAAATTTAGTTGAAAATTCATTCGAGTCCATTTTATGCTACTTGTCTAACAGGAGTAACAGCTGGGACAGCCAGCGACGGCGCCTTTCATCCTGGACCGCCCCCTATGCAAGGTTATCCCATCCAAAGCCAGTCCCAAGCTTACATTCCATTGGGACAAAATCCGAATGCTGTCCCAAATTATGGCTCAACTACAATAATAACTCAGCGCCCAGAAGTTATTTTTCTTGGAGGTTGTCCAGCCTGTAAGGTACCGTATAGTAGCCGGATCGTTGGAATCGGCGTAACTTAATTTACTTTTGCCGAAATGATAATTTAAGTTCCGTAATGTTGAATGTTACTCTTCAAAATAGGTCGGGATCCTGGAAGACGACTACACCATATTAGGTATCTGTTGCGCGATTCTCTTCTTTCCTTTGGGGATTTTGTGCTGTTTACTGTTGCGTCAACGCCGCTGCGCTAACTGCAACGCTGTCTTCAGTTAAGGATGTGGACTAAAATTGATCATTATATGCAGATTTCTTTTATAACGACCATTATTTACTTCGTCCTTATTTCATGAAATGAAGTTGTCTAGTATAGTTGGATCTGTGAGGGACATAATGCATCGAAACGCATTATTTTACCGGTTTTTTCAATTTTTCATTTGTACGTTTATGCTCGCAGCATAAAATATTCTGACGTAAATAAATGTTTTTCCACTCGCGACATCTTCCTAGATCTCGTGCCCGGGCAATTTTGTTGCAGTTTATTTTTGAAGATACTTTGAAACCAATTTTTGAAAATATTGAATTCCAGTTATATGAACGAGAAGAATCAAAGTTGCAAAATGGATCAAAATTTATTTCGCAACTACATGTACAAAGTGCCGCAAATTATAAAGAAACATTGGCAATAGAAATAAATTACCTTTGATTGTTTTTTGAACGGTTTGTTCATATGAGGCTGTAAGGAGTGATTTACAAGTGGTGATGTTTCCAACAGTCGAGTTTTAGGCTTGGAAGTGCTGTACATATCACAGCTGTTATTATTTGATAAATTTCTTTGCAATTTCCATCAGTTTGGCAGATTTTGTTAATTTGAAAAACGCGCCGATTATGATTACGATCCGAGGCTTCAATAGATGGCGCTCGAAGCATGGACATTTGTCGTTTCACAAAATGGCGGATCCGCAGCGGGAAAACGAACCTCTGGTTTTTGTAAGTCTGTTTTTTTCTTATAAATGCAAATAAGTTCGTTTTAGCAAAACTTCGGAATATCACATGACTCTATATGGGTTGTACGTATAGCGTTCGTAGTTGGAAATTACTTGAAAATCAAGTTTTAATTCATGAAATCGATGTTTGGCATGTGTTTGCCAGGCGGCAATTACGAGTCAAATACTTTTCCTCTATCTTGCTGTTTGCTAGTCTGTTTTGGCACTGTAAAATTGTAAATAGAACGTTATTCTGCACTGTTTTTTACAGTAGCTAGCTACTAGGTCAATCTCGAAAACCCTTGTGATATGCAGAGGTTTTCACGTGTTTGTTTCTCCTTGACTATGTTGTTGAAATTATTTGTAATGAATCATTTTTATTTCTGTTATGAAATGTGTCATTATCAGAGATTACATTCAGAAACCAATGAATGGCCCTAGTTGCTGGAACCGTAATTGTTTTACTAATGGGAGACGTGTACGTTGGTCTTGTGGAGGGCTGCATAAAGTTGGCTCTCAGAGCTACAATATTTATCAATTTTGAAAGTTGATAGTCATCTGAAAATTTTATTGTAGAAATCGGAAAATAGGGAAAATATTCTGTATTTTTTATTTGCAGTAATAGAAGTTGTTGTATTGATGCAGTAATAGAATTTTGTTTCCTCAGAATATCGATGATCAGAACGTGGATGCCAATCTGTCTTCAGATTGGGGATTCGGCAATCAGTTGATTGTTTTCAGCTCATCACATCTCGATAAAACTTGCGATAAAGGACGAGGATATCCCAAGACAGCGTCTCGTAAGCTAACTGGCTCGTGTTAGAGAATGTTTGTCTCGCGTCGTGCATAGTGTTAACGAATAGTTTTTATTGGCTTTATTAGGCCAGAGTAAACTACTGCACCAAATTCAGTGGAATACGGCGCTTTACAACGACCATGCGAGGAAACTTGTTAGCGAAAGCAGCAGTAAGTATCGTTTAAACATCTTAATACGAATATTCTGTCCATTTCACAAATTGAAGTAGTGTGTCGTGTTTTTGTCTAATGTAGGCATTTTTGTTAACCTGCAAAAACTGGCAAATGTGAGTGATGCGGCGGCAGCTGGTAATCAGTAAGTGTCACATTATTGTATCAGCTAGATGCCAAAATGAGGCGCACTTTTAAATCCTCATGTTTTCATCCTGTAGACTCATAAAAATCAGTCGCAAGTATCGCTCCATCATAACTGCATTCGTGGATGACCTGCAATTTGCTGCGGATGCCACGATGGATGAATCTGAGCGCGCGGAACTGGAAATTCAGGTAAATTTCTCACGCTGGATGGCCCAATCCGTCCCTGATTAAGTTTCAGCAATTTTATGCATTTATAATTCGAAAACTTCTCCATTTTATGTCGATTAGAGCCTTTCTTTTTTCAAAATTGAACTCGTTTGGAATTTGTGTGAAATATTGTTCATCGACGTCAAGCCGAGTAAGTATTTCCGTATTTTGTTCAGAAATTAATGAGTTTGACCTTTTGTTACAACCTTTTCCCATTTGCTTTATTTTCGATCGCGTTTGTCTAGGTGGTGCCCTTCTGATTCAACTTCTCGATTGGATTCGACTGCATTTTCCGAACTGTGAACGTCTGGCACGAGAAGTGACTCAAGTGGCAGATCCTGCTTCTCACGAATCTTATTGGCCAGCGGTGACCAAAACAAAAACCTTTGAGGACGTAATGCTAGTTCGCAAATTTTTTTAAAGTTAATTTCCGTAATTGTTAACCCTAAGGTTTATAGCTACGTAATGCAAGGGAGGATCACTGATGTACGACGACTGCTACATCTGCATCAGGAAAGCCAGTCGCAGGCATTTCTTCTGATGGATCAAATACTACGAAAGATGCCTCTCTTTTCGGTCAGCATCATTGTTAAAATCTTTTAAGCATACTCAAAATTAACATACTCACAAGTTGTCTAATGGTGATGCATTCAAATCTTATTTCAGTACTTTACAGATGCGTCTTCGTACGATTTTGTTTACCAGTGGCAACAGTGGAGTGAAGAATGTGCTCAGCGATCAAAGCGCGGGGAATTTCAGAGCATTCCTCAGTTGGACAAAGTGTGCGACGTATGGACAACGTTTTATCATTTCAATTCGTAACCTATAGCACGTAGAATTGTTCAAGGAAGACGTATAAAATTGTAGGAACTTTATCATTCCAAATTAATTATGTATATTTCTGTATCAATTTAGATTCTTTGCGGTGACATGGACACATTTTTTGAAATGAGGCAAGTCTTACATGTCTGTTACAGTTTTGCCATGATCATTTTCAGTGGACTCATATGCTTTTTTTTACAGGGACCTCTGCGAAACTTGGTATCATTTGATGGTCTCCCGGCTTTTGTACACCGATCCCTGCGTTAAAGCAACCGACTTGCAGTCCTTGGCACACGTGAGTGTAGATCGATAGCTTTCATTACCTTATTTCCGATAATGTTTATTCTGCAATCCATGAGAAATTTTGAAATTAAATCCAATAAAATTAATAATAATATTTTTATCCAATCTTGTTCGTTTTTTCCTCCTGCAGGACTATGTTGATTTTTTCGGCGGCCTCACTCAAATGCACGAGCTGGACAACATCCTGTTGGCCATCCTCGAGTTCGACGTGCTGGAAGCGGTCCGTCAGAGCAGCGAGACTTTCCGTGACTGGTGGTTCGTGGCCCACGTGACCGACCTCCTGCACCGCGCCAATCTGCAGCAGGGCATCGGCCAGACGAGTGACTCGTTGCAGTTGAGGGAGTTTCTACTCCTCGAGTACGCTTCGAGCTTGGCTTCGCACTCGAGCATGTGGCAGTTCGTCGTCGACTACTTCGACCATTGCCCGGCCCAGGGGCGGCAGATGCTGGAGGCCTGCTTAGAGAGGGTGCCAGTGGAGACGGATTATGCGGCCACGCGTGTGCTGCATATCGCTCGTCAGAGGGATATGGAGCATTTGGGTAAGGGTCTATAGTGGAAGTTTTACATTTTTAAATTTAAAGATCTCGCATGCAGGCCTACTTTTTGTTGTGGCCTACCATATTTGTTACAAAATGTTGATTTTAATGATTTTTTCCTCCTCGTTAATTTTAGCCCATTCAGTGTGTAGAGTCAAAGCTCAGCAGGCCCTAAGGAATAATCGTCTGGGTTCGGCGCTGTCGTGGGCGTTAAAGTCAAAGGTAGCTTATAAAAATCATCATAAATATTGCTTTGCTCACACAGTTCCGGTTATTCGGATATTGGAGATTGATAGTGGACTTTAGAAGAGTCATTATGCCAATTTTGGAGTGATTTGAAATGCTCGAGTTTCTTTTCATTTTAAGGACTCAGCTTTTGTGACCTATTTGGCCGATCGGCTTCTCACAGAGTATGGCGCTAAGGGCCGTTTCCAAAGCCTGGCTCTTTTGGACAACATCGGCCCATCAATGCTCGTCAGTGATCGTCTCGCATTCCTCTGTGAGTTATTGTGGGCAATGATGCTGTTAATCAGTTGTTGTAATTTTAAAACCGAGCTTTGCGACCTTATTCGTTTTTTTTTTAATTTTAGGCAAATACCGGGAATTCCACCAGCTGTACGGTAACAAGAGCTTCCAACAAGCGGCAAACATTCTGATCTCGTTACTGACTTCCAAATTAGCGCCAAAGTCATTTTGGCAGCCTTTGTTACTGGATGCGATACCGCTTTTGGAATCGGACGAGGTGCGTGGTCGATATCGGTCAAAATTTTTCTTAAAAGTATTTAGTTCCAGTTTCATTTTATATTATATTAGGTGGTGTTCAACACGGAACAAACGTACGAACTGCTGCACTGCTTAGAGGAAACTGCCCTCGTTGAGGCCAAAAACGAGTCAGAAATGGAGAAGACGAGGGAGCAGATGATCCGCTTGGCATTGGCCAGGAACCTTGCACGAACTTTCACTCAAGAAGTGGCCAGCGAATGATTGATTTATAAATTAGACGCGTGTGCGTAGTCTGTCAACTGTTATCGCAAAAGGGTTCCTTCCAGTTCAATGCAAAATCGCTGAATCTTTTTGTACAAAATATTCGCTTTATTTACTAAAATATGAAATAAGATTCTCGTCCATTTCTAAGCCACTCCGTTTATCACATAATTCGTTAAAATAAAAGCGACGCATGCGAACGTCCACAAAAGGGTGAAGATGATCCAAGCCTTGTGGCGAAAGGGCGAGCTAAGTCTGTTTTTGACGCCGTTTCCCATCGTGTTTCGACACATCCGCTGGGCGCATACAACCAGCATGGTGGGGATCACGTACTGCACTCCCACGCCAGCGAAAGAGCCGGTCACACCTACCAAAACCTGCAGGTTTTCGGTGGTCAAGGAGACGAGTACCGGGGGAATGACCGCCAGCAGCGGAAATCCGATGCGGCCGATCCAACTCATATTGGCCGAGTGACAGACCAGGGACAGGCCCTGGCTCAAGTTATTCCGGAGGGTTATTCCGATGATGGGAAAGTTGGTGGTCAATGTGAAGACCGGAAAAAGGGACAGGAAATACTGTATGAACACCGAAGTGGTCGGCAGGTCCTCCTCGCCTGCGTAGCATCGGTCCGGCTTGAAATTCAAAGTGTACAGATCTTGAAGCACGCCAAAACTGAAGACAGCGGTCAGTGCCACCAGCAGGTAGAAGAGCAAGATGGCTGCGTAGTTGATGGCCATCATCCCGTGGATTCTGGATTTGTTGGAGATTGGAGTGATCAACGAGGGCAGCGAGTGATGGCACATGAAGGAGTAAATGCAGACGCCGAACAGATTTGGCAAGCCGCTCCAGTTGGCGATGGGAGGGTTGCCCTTGCCGCTTCCGTTGGTCAAGTGGATCGAGGCCAGGATGACCATTAAGCCGAAGGCTGCGGAAACGAAAAAAAGATCAACGTGATTACCAAACTTCTACAAGTTCACGCATCAGTTCGGTAAGTTGTTTGCATCATTTTACACGCAGTACGAATGCCCAGAACCACAAGTGCCCCAAAACCATTTATAAAAATGGAATGAACCAATTTCAGTGAAACAACTTTCGATTACACGCTCGATAATGCAAACACGGTGGCTCGTGAGAATGTCCAAATTGATCCTTACACGTCCATCTCAAAAGTGTAGTAAATATTTGTAAAGCTTTCGTTTTCTGTACGTTGGAAAACACGAAAGGCCCGACCAGTAGAACAAACGTGGCCTGATATAAAAGAAATAGTGGGATCAGTTACAATCATAGAAAGTTTTTATCCAGGTGATGGAAGGGAATTGCACGTACCAAGTAAAGCCGATAAGCGTTGCTTCTGCTGATGGGAATCCCTGACCAGCAAGGAGAACTAGGAGCTAATGTGGGGTCGCAGGTCACGTTTTGGGAAAAATGCGTACTACGGATGCAATAACATTAGTGAAAACAAAAATGAGCCTAAAATAATAGTGCTAGCTATTACCAAGTGATGTCCCTCAGCGTCTTCGATATGGCAGCGCCATAAATGGCCAAGTCACCATACAGATAGATGCTGATTATCACGTAAAATAGAATTAATCCAGCTAGAAAGAAAATGTTATGGAAAAGATATCGGTTTAGGGTTTTGACTGCCACGCAGAGATTTTCAGAAGCGTCGCAATTACCTTTATTAAAAAACATAGATGCCATTTGACCCTATGGAAAGATGGAATAAGGATATTGAATTAAAGTGCATGTCAGGTTAAAACTTAAATATAAAAATTCTACTCAAATTTTTAAGTGGAACTATATTCTTACGCAGCATTAGAGGGCATATCGAAAAAGTGCTAGCAAAATTTGGTCGCCGAAAGATGATGGAAATTGAGCAAATTTTGGCAAAATTACACTCGATTGTGTACAATTTTTACCGATTTCAAGTTTAATTCTATGCCCTACAGTCAGTACAAAAACTGCTGCGTGGAAGATCTTTTCTATCGTGGTAGACCTTGAGTTTCTGATCAGCCCATGAAGCGGCTCACCATTTCCACTTTGTTTTGAATACTGTAAAAGTCTTTAGGGGTTATGTACAGTTCTTCGTTCACATCGCCTGAAAAATATGAGTAAATCGTGAATTATTCAAGGTGGCTCTCATCCCAGTTTTCGTTTTTTGACTGAGCAGAGTGTGAAGTTGAGAAATTACAGCTGTCCAGCAGATGCACTCTTTCCTCTTCTGTAATCCCTGGTTCTTCGTGAGACAGTGCACTGTCTTCAGGCGTGTCTGGCTGCTCTTCGCGACGACTGTTATCCACGCTCTCCTTCTGAATGACCAAGCTGTGCTGAGATTTTTTCCACTGGATAATTGCATTGGCCGCAGCCATCGCCTCGATGGTAAACGTCGTCGTAACATAGCTGGAAAATTAAGCATACTAGTGATTTACAAAAGTTTATAGGGCATGTCATGAAAAATTTATTTAAAAACAAAGTTTGCCGTAGGAAAAATTAGCCCGCATTATTGTTTCAACAATGACATATTTTATGTCATTTTCTTTTTCTTCATTTACTCAAAAAGGGCCAGCAGGGGGCGATTTCACGAAACTCAGGCCCCGCCCACCAGCTTAACTATCTTGAGTTGACTAACGAAGACAGCTGTAGAAAGTAGCCCACCCTATGAAGGCCAGGATGACCATGACCACTATCCCCAGAAGCCATCCTGCGTGGCCGAAGGCGGCCGGAATGGTCAACGCTCCAGTGCCCACTATTAAATTGAAGATGTACACAGCACCTACCTAATTTTAAATTGGGATAAGCAAGTATTATCATGACATCGGTTGGGAAAATTCTCAAATGGCTCAAATACAAACCCAGGGCGAATAGGTGCTTGTGGCATCGACCAGCAGTTCACGGTCAGGCATTTCTTAACTTATTATTATCTAAATGTTGACTATTTCGTCCGAAAATGGCATGATTTTGACGGTGGGAGGCGATATCCCTAGAATGCGAACTTTGAACTTGGACGATGACTGGTTCTTGTCATTGATCGGCTAGGCGAACGTGCGAAGCGAAATAATGACAACACGACGCAAAAAACTGTGGACAACTCTGAATTAGGCTAACCAGAGCGTTTGTGCGCCACTGCGGTTGGCTGGCAATCTGGTCTGTGTCTAAAGACGCCATTTTGACAAGTTTTTTGAAAATCTCTGCATGAAGTGATGTATTTCCAGGCCTGTGTATTTCAAGTGTATTTTGCGAAATATACTTAGAAATACATTTTGAGAAAGCTTATTGGTAAAACTAGATATCACCAAAAAAATTTTTTGGACATTTTGAAAACGTCAGATGTATAACGACATAAACGCCATAGGTGAAGATTAACAACAAAGGGATTGATATGCATCAGTTTTTATTTTATTTATGTATTTATTTATTTTTGAAAAATTAAATTAAATCACAAAAAATCCATTTGAACGGAGTTTTATTGAAAAACTGTTGACTATTTTTTTGAAAACTAGCCCCTGTCTGAAAATAATGAATAATAATTAGAAATCAAATTTATTCTATTCAAATGAATACAAATGGGCAAACGAAGGTTTGAGGTACGACGCTTATACATCGCCAGTCATATAAAAATCAGAACAAATAATTTGTAAAATTTGAAGCTGATCACGTTAAAATGTACATGTAAAAAATTCAAAAAAATATAATTACGTCATTATTGACTATCTAGAATCATTATCGTATAAAATGGCCCCTTTTATAATATCTTTGTTTTTTTTATTATTAAATTTCCAAGGATAATCGGTTCATACAACCTTAGATGGCTAAATTGGATAGGGAAGCTAGTGGAGACGAAATCGAGATACCATTATCACCTTTTTGGTTTCGTAAATTGACAAGTGATTGTTAATCAAACTAATGTAGGTTTCTCGATACGACGACAATCTGGCATTGATAATACACCGACCTGCATGCGGCTTTTAATCTTTAAATAACCTACAATAACCCAAGCAATAAACAAACTGATAAAAAATATCACCATTTTGATATTAAATCCACTAGAGATGTCATTGAAACGTTTTCAAAACGAAAAAAAAAATTCCCGTCTGAGTTTCGAGTGTTTGATGAGCTTAACACTTATCATTTTGATTTCCTGGTCACAGATGATGCCATTATCAGCGAGAAAATTGAGAAATATTTGTCGTCACACTTCCATACCAAATGGCATCAATTACTAAACAAATTAGCAACATTTGGCGAGGGACTTTGTAACAGGGCATTCTAGTGTGAGCAATTGGCCTAAATAAGGCGTGTTTCGCGAATATTTTTTTCAACACAGTCTTTCCACAGATCTTCCAAAGAAATTAGCCATTAGGGGGAGGAGAATTACCTTGAACTATGCTGGTTGAGGCCAGCTCACAGTCACCCAAATGGGATTTTTATGGGTTTCTGTTATCATTAAACCTCACGAAACATTTAACAGAAATTTAGGTGCGTGAAAAACATACGCTCATTGAGTGTTAATGGAAATGTTAACGCTAGTGACCTGTATCGCCAAATACGTTCGTGGTGTGGAAAATTTTATTTTCATTTTTTATTTCTTATTTTTAAATTAAAAAAACAAGGACGCTCGTACGTATTTGGAGGCAAATTAATAACGAATCGAAGCGTTTATGAAAACATTAGTGTTGTTTAATTATTGTACTTTTCAATTTTTCGTTGCCAAATACAGTAGGTCCATGTTTTCGTTTTCATTTCATTTAATTTTTTTAATTATTCTATTTTTGTTGTCAATATTTCTATTTCATTGTATAATTTTAAGCATTTTTTTGTTTTAATTTTTAAACACGTATTTTGCTTCAAATTATTCAGCTAATAATAGCGAGAAAAAGAGTTTATGACAGCAATAAATTTTGACCTTTCTCTGGCCGAAGGTCATCACCCACGTGGTGCTGAGCACATGGGCGGTGACGTCATTGGCGCCCATCCTCATGTCACTGCGCACGCGCCACAGCTGATTCCATTTTAGGGGGCTCGTGCGTGCGTTCGATCGAGGTCTAAAACAGTCGGTTATTAATCCCGATTTAAATAATATTTTTTAATTTAATCGGGTTGATCAGCGTAATAAGCATAACATGGGCTCAGCGGGCAAGGAACAACGGCTGGCCAAATGGTATTTCGGAGGTTTGGGGAGTGCTGGAGCCGCCTGCTGCACCCATCCGTTGGATTTGTTGAAGGTTTGATATGATTGGCACGAATTTCAACTTGTTTTAAAAGGATGCAAAGCTGATTTTTATCGTTGAAATCCATTGAACACCAGGTTCATTTACAAACCCAGCAAGA
>JAQGAF010005939.1:0-11125 GCA_034687865.1 Kryphioiulus occultus | reverse complement strand
CACCTCCCTATGATGATCACATTTTCACTGACTGGACGGTCACCATATTAACTCAATGGAAGGTGACCTCTACATGTTGATCACATGCACCTCTGTAGGTGGTACATGTATGTTGACCACTTGGACTATGAAACACAATAGTAATTTACTGTCTGTATGTTGACCAGCATGGTCTCAACATGTAGCGTCATGGATGATTAAATTTATTGGCTGCTTGCAAAACTTATACTGTGCACCCCTGCACAGTAACTGTCTATGTAGAGGTAAAAGAATCCATTTTGGACTTTTTGGATAGTTTGTACATGGTACTTGGTAGTAAATAGGGGAAATTACCTTTTTAATTGGAATCTTAAAAATGAAGATATTGCAGAATTTTATTCGAACTTTGTGCTGTTTATTACCACAACAGATGCTGTAGGATAATTGTCGGGATATGCTTTCTAATCTTCCAGAATAAAATTTGTAAGTACTGTTGTCCAGTACATGTATTTGCTAGATGAATTTGCAGCGCATCAGCAATACCAGGACTGTATTATCTCAACATGTAATGACATGGATGATTAAATGTATTGGCTGCTTGGATAACTCTTACTGTACACCCCTGAACAGTAACTGTCTCAAAGAGAGGTAGAAGAGTTAAAGTTCATTTTGAACCCCTTCAGTGTAAAGGGGGCTTGGCAGTAAATGGGGGAAATTCCCTATTTATGGGAAACTCAAAAATAAAACACATAATGTACATGGTGTACATTACAGAGGTTCTGCATTAACATTCCGGACCTACTAACTGTACGTGTAACTGCTGGATTAATTTGCAGCGCATTAGCAATACTGGTACGGTATTGTGAACAGTTTGATAAGACTATTCATGAAAGATTAATGCAAATTGAAAGATTAATGCAAATTGAAAGTAAATGCAGTTATCGGATTTAAAAACCTGTGTCGGTGCAAGCCTCGTTCCATATGTTGACCAGTTTGCGCGAGTCACTTGGGTGGTCAACTTACAGAGGTTCTTCTGAATTAGGTGTGGATTGCAAGCAATCATAGGTCCCCCGGTGGGAGGTTGTTCGCCATGAGTTGTGGGAATGGGTTTGAGTGGTTATCCCAATCTTAAGCAAGCATCGCCTTCAAGTGCAGGGCATCACTCAAGACTTCTCACGAAGTCCTCAGTGGCCACCCGGGGACTGCAGGCCAAATCCGGAAGATTGGATCTCAATCCACAAGTGGATTCTTCCGTAAATAATTGAGGCCCCAATTGGCCATTGGCATGATTAACGAGAAAAGTTTGGCGCCTCCTCGATCATCGTGTTGGGCAGGCGCTGATTAAGTAAGCTCGGGTTATCGGATGAACCCTCCTCGGGTTTCGAGCACGGCTCCAAAATTGATTGCTTTGGCGGAAGCAATCGGAGCCATCGTTTGCATAAGAAATTATGGGGCCATCACGAGTGACCCAGCTTGATTTATCGCCAGTCGTCTAATTTGGCAACACATTGCCTAACAAACACCCTTCGTTCCATCCCAGAACTTCGTTAAAGGGAAATGATGGCGCTTCTGGTGATGTCCTCCAATATGCTGAACTCTAACATTCCCCCTCAATCCTTGGAATGGCCAGGGAAAATTCTGGTTTTAAAATCCCATGGTCTTGTGGCACTCGTGTTGTTATTTTGGATATCCTTTGCACTCCAGGGCATGCTGTTGGTTTTGTTTTTCTAGTTTTGTTGCTTGTATTGCTGTTGTTGCTTGCCACTGTTTGGCCAATGATTGACCAGGTCATTGACGTCATGAAATGAAACTCAGGTCATGACAGTCATGAAATTGACATCAGGGTCATGGAATTTTTGCCTTGATTGGATTCCTAAAATAAAAATAGGGGTTAAAATACAACATTTGTTATCCAATTTTACAAAAAAAAAATTCGCCTACGGCCGTTTTTTGGACAATACTCATGTCATCACTTTGGTAGAGAATGTTTCTGAAAATCGCTATTTATTGATGACATAAACCTTGAATGGGCCCCATATTCCAATAGGCATAGACATTTTTTTGAAGTCATGAAAAAGTCATGGAATTTAAAATACCAAACCCAGTAGACACCCTGCTGTAGGCATGCCTTTACAGCTTGCCTACCGGTCATGGAAGTCATGGAAAAATCATGAAATGAAGTTCAGGCCATGGCAGTCATGGAAAAATCATGAAATGAAGTTCAGGTCATGGAAGTCATGGAAAAATCATGAAATGAAGTTCAGGTCATGGAAGTCATGGAGAATTCATAAAAATTTACATCACGGTCATAGAAAAGTCATCGCATTCCATCAGGTTCATGGAATTTTTGCCTTTGATTGGATTCATGAACTAAAAATGTGGGTTAAAATTCATCATTTGTTATCCAATTTTGCAAAAAAGAATCGCCTTCGATCGGCCATTTTTTGGTCAATAATCTGTCATCTTTTTGGTAGAGAATGTTTCTGAAAATCGCTGTTTATTGATAACGTAATACTTGAATGGCCCCATATTCTAATGGGCATGGACATTTTTTGAATTCATGAAAAAGTCATGGAATTTAAAATGTCAAACCCAGTAGACACCCTGCTTTAGACACCATTTTGTTGCATTGAGCCCCTCTGTGCATAAGGCACCATAGTCCATTAAAGGCAATTTGTACTTCCGTGGCACCACCCCGCATGCAAATGCACAGAACTGTGTTAATGGCCGTCTGAACTCCTAATCTTTGCACATGCCCCATAATTTGGTCGTGATAACTGAAGCTTCCTGCTGATGCATGGAGTCTTACGGCCCAATTTCCGGCTAGGTCGGAAGACTTCGGAAGTCGTTGAAACTCACGTGAAATTTCTCAGCCGATGGGACGCTCCCTGCACAGCAATGCCACTATCCGAGGGCTTTGCTAACTACGCTAAAATGATGACCCTAGTGGAAAGGAAACCAAATTCATTCAATGCCCCAATATTTTTAGAGCATAATCATGGCGCCTACCATATTCGAACCATGGCACTATTTGTGTCACGGTGCCTCCATTTTTGGACCATCATGCTCCGCAAAACAACAGTGGAGTTGGTGCAAGGGTTTAAATATTCTTTATAGCTGTAAATTCACTTTCAGCATCAATCTGATGACCTTTCACACTGCTTTTCCAATTTGGCAGAAAAAACTTTGAAGTTTGATGATGATTTCTTGATTTTAAGATTAGGTGTTAGCACTATATAACAGGGATGGGAGTGTGGATACAACAGGGGAATTTGGATACATTTTGATAGGTTGGATATAAATGATTACAAAATAGCTATTTTGGCACAAAGTTAATACAACAGGATGTCTACTGGAATACACTGGAAATCGGTTTTCATACTGGAAAATACTGGAATATATTGGAAATTTGTTTTGATACTCGAAATTTCTCAATTTCAAACATATTTTTCTGAAAAATGCTCTAAAATTCTACCCCATGATACCCTGTAAGCAATTAACTTCTACATGATCCCAATGTGATGCATAGCCCATGGAAATAGTTCGTTGGTTTCTTCAGGCTCCAATCATATGGGTCTGGTTTAAAAAAAATGTCATCATTTGATATTAAGTTTCTCTAAAAATTTCGCCTGCGGCGCTTTTAAATATTAATCCAATTAAACAAGTTAATGGAAATCTGGGTAAAGCCAATCATGTGGGTCTAGTATTTTAAAAATGTCATCATTTGTTATTAAGTTATTCTAAAAATATCGCCTGCGCGCTTTTAAAGTATTAATCTCAATTTTTTTGCAAATCTATGTAAAACCAATTGTTTGTGACTAGTTTTTTTTAATTCGCCTACGGCGTTTATTGTTTATGAATATTCGGCCTGTTACTAAATTTTTCACGCACTGATCTCGAAAAATGCTGTATCCGCCCCTGGTGAGCATATAATTGACATAAAAAATAGTATTTTTATACTGGAAAATACTGGAAAAGTGAAATTGCAATTCATTTTTGTGTTATGGAAATGATCTTTCTGTCAGTTGCGTGCATACATTCATGTATGTGTCACACAGCATGTTATCAGGTTACCAATCAACTCTACTCGATAATGTATTTATACATGAGTAATGAAATTTGTTTGATATTGATAATGTCCAAAACATGTCATTCACTTCCAGCATCAGTCTGATGACCTTTCACAATGTTATACATTGGCAGAAAAAACATGTTGAAGTTTGAAGGTGACTTCTTGATTCTAAAATTAGGTGGTATATTTACAACAAGGCAGGGAGAGTTTGATACAAATGGATGCAATAATGTCCAAAACAAGTAATGAGTCAATTCGAAAAACATTGAACAGTTAGGCAACGTGATTTTTTTCTATCATTAGTAAGATGGTTCATGGAGTGTGGATACATTAGGATACCAAAGTGAATATTGAGCCAATTGAGGTTACATTTTGGATACAAATCAGTCTTGGTTGATGCATTTTGGATACAAATCAGTCTTGGTTGATGCATTTTGGATACAAATCTGTCTTGGTTGATGCACTTTGGATACAAATCAGTCTTGGTTGATACATTTTGGATACAAATCAGTCTTTTGTTGGATCCATTTTTGAATACAATTTTGCTTAGCCCCACTCCCAGCCCTGTAAAGTGCCAGACTTGAGCAAATTTGTCAAGTAGCCTACACAAATTGGCTATGTCGACTTTCCAAGTCTGGTGCTAAGAAACTTCAAGAAAAACGACTTTTGTGTGTGTGCTAGCATTTATTTCGGTGTCGATATTAAAACCACATTCTTCCACTAATTTTCTCCAAATACTCCAAATAATTTGAACATCCAAGATGGTGCATTTAAGACTCTTTTAACTTCAAGCTTGGTTGAGTCTCGACAATGCTCGTGAAATTGATTAGTTTCGTCGATATGTGCAAGGAGACTCCCATAGCGGGACAATTTATGCATAGCATTGGTAAACTGAACCTCGAAAACAAATAATAGCGAGTCCATAAAAGCTGTAAATATGGCGCATGCACCAGTTTATAGGCGGCGCCACGAGTTTCCCAGTCGTAAAGTGATATTAGACAAAACGAAATAGCGAAATGCGATGCAGTAGCCAAAAGGATGAAACTGTACAACGAATGGGAAAGGGGGTTCCTGACCTTGCTCCAACAATGAATCACTCGATGAATTAAAAAAAAATACTGACGAAGACTTGGCATAAAATAGATTATAGTTTCAGGGCGACTGAGGTCATTCGCAGTACGAGGCAAATCCGTTATACAATACTGCGAAATAACATCCAGACAGTTTGGGGATCGTGTTTCGAAATAACGAAACTTGGTGGGTAGATGAGAAAAAGATAATGTAAAATATAACGCTACATTTTTGAATGGAGAAATAAGTTTGAAAAAACACCAAGCATGGTTGTAATGTCCCATAAGTCCACGTGACAAGGGGTCAAGCTAGCATTATGCCTCATCTTAGTGGGGTCAACCGAAAAATGTACGGAAATCGTTAGTAATACCATGTTTGATGTCCCATAAGTCCACGTGGCATAGGGTCATTCAAGTTTTATGCCATCATCTTTGTGGGGTCAAGCAAAAACCGTACGGAAAAAGTTAGTATTACCATGTGTGAATGATGTCCCATAAGTCCACGTGACATCATTGAGGGGTTCAAGTATTATATCATCATCTAAAGAGGTGGAGGAGGGGACAACCAATGCTGAGGCACTATTTTTAAAATAAAACTTTGGGTTAAAATCCATCATTTGCAACTGTTTTGCTAAGAAATTTCACCTTTTTTTTAACAAATGAAAATCATGATTTATGATTAAAAATCTAAATAATTTTTTGATGTAATTTTGATACAAGTTTCATTAAATTAGAAATTGTTTTGTTACTGATTGGCATTATTATGGATGGTATCTAAAAATCATTATTTTTTAATATCGTAATACTTGAACGTCTCCATTGTCACTTTCGTAATTTTTTAAATAAATTCTGCTAACAGCCAACATTTGCCATCCAGTTTTGCGAGGAAATTTCCCCTACTTGTACGATGTTTATTTTCCAAAATGTGCTTTTGTGACACATCCCATTATTTTTGGTGTAATTCTGAGAAAAATTCACTCATTTCGAAATCTGTTTCTCATTGATTATCATATGTCATAATTAAGATGGGGATCTGAAAACTACTTTTGTAATATAATACTTGAACGTCTTCAAAGTGTGCTGTTCATATTAAGATATCAATTTATTTACATGGTGTGTCGAATTTTACATTATAATTTCTTGTCAGTAATTGTCACCATTATTGAGGGGATCTAATAATAATACTTGGGATGACATAATAGTTGAACTTGCCCATGGTATGTTTAATGATTCACACAAAAGTTAAAATTCAGAATTTAATTCTGACTTTGCTTTCATGGCTTATAAAAATGACTCGATGTTTGAAAAAGAAAGTATTCCAGAAATTCTGGTAAGGATAAAACGTATTTAAAGTTCGTTGAAATGCCAAAAAGGCTTCGTTAAGCAACCTATCGAATTTTTTCACCTTGTTCGTGACGTCACCCTGTACTTTTTGGCTGGTTTTCCGATGAAATCTGCTGCAAGTGGGTCAAAGTAGTCTAGACCATAACACAGGAAAGGCAAATCTGGGAAATATATTTGCTACTGTGTTTCCCTGATCGCTCATTTTTAGTGCATGAAATGATCGGAAAGCTAGCAGTTTCTCACTTTATTTCACGTTGCCATTTCCGGCACATGTTTGATGGAAGAAAGTATAAGATGGCAGAAAAAAATTGGCAAAAATTCTGGCGAAAATTGAAAAAATGCAATGGCAGTTTGCCAATAACTGATTCATAATTTTTGACTGACGTTATGCTGGGCTTATTAAATGTCAGGGGTTTTGCTGTCGACAGCGCCCCCAGCGGTTGCCAAAGTCAACAGCGAATTTGATTTCGTGTTGAGTTTTCTATACAATAGTTTTACAATGTAAGAATTGTGCTTGATTAATACGTTTGCATATAAAATGTCTGAATTGATTATATGTAAAGTTTCTGCCCTATAAAGTAGACCTGAATTTCTCCCCACTAACAGCTGCAGGGGGTCATACCGTCAGGGAAATGAAATGTGGTCGGGAAAAGTCAGGGAAATATGGACATGTTGCCCAAAACGTCAGGGAAAGTCAGATGGGAGCCAGGGAAAACTTTAAAAAACAATTTTAATTTTAATTTTTTTCACAAATTTTAAATTTTCAATTAATTTTTGTGAAAAACATCCTTTAAATAACACCTACAGGTCGTTATTTCCAGGAGATTTTCAAAAATTTTGCTTACGGCATTCTCAAATCTAAAATATACGCGGGAACGCTGCGTATATTGTGAAACAAGTCAGATACGTTTCAGAGCAACTATTTGTCAGATATTATTTGTTGAATCAAAAATCTGGTAAAATACCGCTGATAATTATAATTCTACATCAATATCATAAATGTTGACCAAAGCAGATAGATTCCCAATTTCTGGAAAGTCAGTGAAATAAGATTTAGCAACAATCATGGAATGCCAAGAGAAATTGAAGTAATTTAGTAGTATTTCTAAAAAATAATTTTATTGCTGAATCCACAAACCAAAAATTATTATAGAAATGATACATGTAGGCTATCATTGTAGGCTACATGTGTTACCATGACTTGATACTATATTTTCACGTAAAATGTCAGGGAATTACGTCATTACAATTACATGGTCGTATTGAATTTATACAGACTGATCGTAAAGTCCTAACCCTCATTGCGAAAATCAATTGAAACTAATTAGAACAACTTATTTACAAACAACATGGTTTATTTGATGCACTTGGGTCTCAGGGAGCAAAATACACTAAATAAAACTTTAGTTCAGAAACATTTCTCCAAAATTTGGTACTTGTAATTCTTAAAAAAATTTTGAAAAAATTATTTTTTGGTAATTGACTTTATGATCACCCTGTGTTTATTGGCTTCTAACTGTTGTTTGCTTAAACTGTGTGACTAGAAAAGTGAAATTTCCGCGAATAATGAATGAGTTGCAATTCGCAAAAAAAATTGGCAAAAACAACGGACATATTATACTCCAAAAAGTCTCGCAAGAGTCTAAGGAATTGCTTATTTTCCCTCCTAGGGTCGTGGACCTCGTCAAAAAGTCACTGTCAGAATATTCCCAAGTTTTTTCACGACTAGCGTTTTTGAAGCATAACCAACAGATGACTTTTTGGGAAATGTTTTTTCAACTTTCTCCGCTTTTTAAATTGCGTTCTTCGCCTGGATATGTGCTGCGTTGGCGTAAAAATTCATATGGAAAGAGAGTCGTAATGGCCATGTCGGTGACAAAAAACGCTTAAATTGCCATCTAGTCGCTAATAATCAGCATAAGAACGAAAAAAATGGGGGGGCCAATGACTGCTGAAATAAAAGGGGTTTAAATTCCGTCCATGCCTCAAAACTGACCAGTGGGACACCCTGTACCATTGATCAAAATCCAGTGTTTGCGTCTGCTTTTTTGTTTCTTATTCATTGTTTGCTGTTATCGATAGTGAGTGTCGATGCGACGCACTCTTATTGTGCTGGAACTAATTGAAAATTAATTTGATCAGACTAAACATAGACACCAAAATAAACTGATCGATTTTTCCAACCAATCCAATAAAACTCATTCGTCGCAGGGGGGCTGAGTAAAAATACGATGGGCAAATGTCGAAGAACTTTGGTTAGGTTCATGGCATCTTAGGTTGTTGTATATTATCTGTACAAAAACAAATTTTCACATTTAGTATTTTTCTGCAAGATGAACATGTGCAGGGTTCGTAGTCAGGGAAATGAAATATGGTCAGGGAAAGTCAGGGAAACGTTGACATTTTGACCATTAAGTCAGGGAATGTCAGGCGGAAGTCAGGGAAATTCATAATGTCTGGAAATTTGTTGTGGCACAACTATTTTGATAGGTTTAAGTATCTCATGAAAAACATTGGAAAAGCTGTATTTGTGACCTATTTTGTCCAAAAATTTCACCTATGGCGTTTTCTTATCGTTATCATTAATTTTTCTTATGAAAAATTCACCTAAAATGCATTATTTTTGTTAAAAAAATTCGCCTATGGCGTTTCCGTCATTATGCAGAATTTTTTTTTAATATTCCAAAGAAGTTATCAAAAATGCAGTGTTTGAGATCTAGTGGTTTCAACCACTAGTGTTGGCATCGTTATTAATATTAACACTCTAAAAATCCAATATTTCTTGTAACTTCAAAAATTTCGCCATAAGGCAGTCTTGTAATTATTAACATTATTAAATTATTCCTACAAAATTATGGACTAATTCCATCATTTCGTGATCAGATCTATAATTTCTAAATTTTCCGTACGGATCAAATCAGCAAAAATTGCTTTTTGAAATTGTCCGGAAATTTTCCAAAAAGTGTCTGGAAAACCTGGACAATTCAGGGAAATTCAATCGGAGATTAGGTCAGTCATCCTGACAGAAAAACACAAAAAATAATCAAATGTAGTGTTGCAGATAAAGTTAATTTTATTTACACGTGACAGTCAGGTGACATTAATCAGATTTGGTCAGGGAAAGTCAGGAAAATTGAGATGTAAATTTTGATATGAACCATGTACTTACTATAGTAGTTTAACAGTACTATGTTTACACATGTGTATTCTATGTACAGTACAAAGTCCATAATAACTATTGTTAAATGAACATAATGAGTAATGCAACAGTTCGTTCATGTGCATGAAGCATTTGCTATGCTTCGGAATTTCGGGATCCCAGCGCCATCTATGATGCGTTTCTAGCAACCATCAGCAAAATGGCTTAAAAACCAGGTTTTGAAGGTTCCCTTGTGAATTAGGTGCTTGAAAATGACCCAAACAAGGGCCTAAGTATCTCCTGCTCGCTCCACAGAACTCGTTTCTTGGCGGTTACATCATAATTTCGTCGTTGGTGTAATTAAGTTGCAAAATCTCCATTATTTCGCAGCTATATCCCCGTTACCCCCCTTCATCGTTGCACTAAAACGTTTGGGGGGTAATATCCACGTGACTTAATAAGTTATTAGTTATGGCCCTATCGCAGTTAGGGTTTGCAAAGCTAGTTATTCATGCGTGTTAACACACGACGGCGTTATTAGGGACGATGGGTGTCGTTAAACGAGGCAGAACCACGTTTTCATTATTTCTGCTAATGCACCAAAGGGCTGAATGAGAGCATAGGAGCCCATTGTAACCTTTTGCCATATTCAGTAAATACTCGTGCTTTTCTCGTTTCTCCCATTATTTATGATCGTCGTTGCTAATAACGAACTCGGTTTATGGGCCAGCAGGCTTAACTGGAAACAATGCTTTTCGCCAAATAGACATGCTGGTTAGGAATTAGTATTTATTAGGGGGATATAACCAGAATGGTTTGCAAATTAGGAGATGAGCTTTACGTTCGTTGCTCGTCTCTAGCGTTTTCAACAATTTGCCAATATGCATTTTACAAGGGGAACGAACCGAGAACGACCATAAGACGCTGTACCTGAAACGAACGTCTTTAGTCTGCTCTTAATAGGTTGATTTAAAAGGCGGAGAAAGTTAAATGGGGCATCTTAAAGACGCCATCTTGAAATTGCCCATTACATAAGAAACTGCATGAGAAACTTGAAAACTGCAGAAAACAGGGTGTCTTGACCTGTGGAAAACCTGGAAAAGTCCTGGGAATTGCGGAATATTTATGGACAATTTATTGAAAGCATAAACGGCACACAAACGTAATAAGTACGAGATACAATTCCACTTTTCTAATATACACTTGGGTGCAAAGAAATAGACTCACCTGCAAGAATCGAGTAAGAATGTGTTTTTCTCAGAAACCAAATATCGGATTTAAAATCGCAAATATGTATTTTGTAGACAATTTATCCCTCTTTATAATTCGCCTAGTGTGAAAAGGATTTCTGCTGAGTTTCTCTGGATAATAGTGTACACCTCGTGCGGCTACTGCTGGTGTAGTGGTCATTTTATCGAGAAACCATTAATTAACAATGTCTGGATGTGTGTTAAGTTCGGATAATCAAATTGCATTCAGAAACACTTATAGCCACAGGGGTACAAGAATGCATATGTCATA
>JAQGAF010005938.1:0-11125 GCA_034687865.1 Kryphioiulus occultus | reverse complement strand
GAATTGTCGCCTCCAGAAGTAACCAGACTATCGAGCAAAATTGTTATCACGACGATTTATTCATTATTCGCAGAGATATTATGTATACAATTTTTTCAATTTTTTAACATGGCAGGGGTGGGAGGGGAACTTCCCGTTAAGATGCATTGGCAAGGCGACATACATTCCTCATCCACGTTGGATCCTACATAGATTTCTCACTATAGTATGTTGCTTCAGGAGCCACTTTATCCCAACTTTACTACTTGAAAGGCATTGCCAAGGTGACCTGTTGCTCATCCATGTAGGATCGAATATCTAATGGGCCTCTTTGCATGGATCCTACATGGATTTCTTGCTACCATCACCACATTGCTTCTTGAGATGCATTGCCGAGATAACCCATTGCTCAGCCATGTAGGATCCAATATTTAAAGTGATTCTTTACCTTGATCCTACATGGATTTCTTGCTCACGGGTAGGGATATTTCTTCCAGAGCCTCTTGACCACAACTTTGCTTCTTGATATGCATTGTCCAGATAATCCCTTGCTCAGCCATGTAGGATCCGATATCTAAAGGGACTCTTTGCCTGGATCCTGTATACATGGATTTCTTACTACAGTGGACTCCGCTTAATGGGATCGCGGATAATGCTATCATATACAAATGCTATCGTATACAAATACACAGTGAAATCATCGGTTGTTGTAATCAACAATTCGCTTATTGTTATCATTTTCTGTCATGGAGGATTCGTAAAACGTAAGGAATGAGAAGTTTGCTATGAATAGCGAAAATTTCGACGAATATTCTTCAAAATTTTCGATATTCATAGACGAAAATATTCCAATATCAGCTCCAATGATTAAATCCGGCACTTGCTAGACTATCTGTGAGTAAAACAGAGCTGGCAGATGAAAATGGATTTGATATTGACGAATATGATAGGTGCAACTTAGTTGAGAAACAACCATAAAATTTTGAGATGACAGAAGAACTAATAAATTTGCCTCGGTTGACAGCATATATCAATTGATTTTCAAATACTGTACAATACATGCACGAATATGAGAATTTCGTTAATAAATTTTCACGAAAAAATTGTAAGCAAACCAATATAAGTGGTTTTTTAGTTGCAAATAGCTTTATAAAGTTAAACTATGCGATGTTAATTAAGTAACGAGGGCCTTTTCTCGTTATTCGGCTATTGTTATCGAAGTAGCCTGGGCCCAATGTGATCCCACTAAACGAAGTCCACTGTATGTTGCTCCCAGAACCACTTGACTTCAACTTTGCTTCTTGAGATGCATTGTCCAGCTGACCCATTGCTCAGCCATGCAGAATCCTACCTCCAAAGGTCCTCTTTAACCCTTTTTTTAACCTTCTTTGCCTTTACCCTTTCAGGAGTCGTTCAAGAAGGCGTTGTCCGGATGCGGGCCATGTACCGTTTCGTGCACATCAAGCACCGCCTCGAGCTGGCCTTCCTCAAGATGGGCAACCTGTCCACCCTGCTCAACCAGATGATCTTCTTCACCATGTGCGATCGCTACTTCTGCCCTGAAGAGCGTCTTACTTGTCTCTACTCTCTCATGTTCTACAACGTGATCGCCTATTGCGTGGCCTACGTGCAGCAGATCGTGTCCAAGGAGGATTGGTCTCCCTACGTGCACATCTCCAAGACGACCAACGTGAAACACCTGGCCATGACCACCACCAAGATGGTTCTGGAGCTGACCAAGGCCATCACGTTCGTCATCACTGCCGTCTTCATGTTGCTGGTTTTCGGCCTGGAGCAGGGCCTGGAGAATTACAGGCCATCGTGGACATACATCGCCCTCACCGGTCTCTACTACGTTCTGACGGAGAAGACATTCGCCCACAATTTCCACAACTTCTTGGAGCTTCTTGACCTTGAGCTTCTGGAGGGTTTGGAGAAGCTCTGGGCACCTGTGCTGGTCAAGGGCTGCGTGTGCCTGCTCTCATGCCTCATGTCCATGCCCTTGATTCTGCTGGGCTACTTCAGGTATATGAAATTAATACTAGAGAGAATGGGACCAAAATTACAAAAATTCTCACTACATGTCGTATGTATTGTCGGCATTGTTTTACTTGGTTGTGTTTTGGCCCCATTCAAATGCACACTTGCGTGCAAAAAAAAAAATATTTCTAAAATTGTCTTAAAAATGCATTATGGATAGTTAAAAAAAAAAAAACTTCGCCTACGGCGTTCTCTTAAATGTTAGTATTTACGCACATACAATTTTTTTTTAGAAAAGAAATATGAAATCCATCATTTGTGGCCTAGTTTTTGTAAACAGTGCTATTTAAAAGCATTCTCTTGAATATTAATATTCCTAAGAATGTCTTTAAAAATGCATTATGGTTAATGGATTTTCTTAAATTTCGCCTATGGCTTTCTCGTAAATGTTAATATTTACACTACTTTTGTCTAGTTTTTGTAAATAATTTACCTATGGCGTTCTCAATAAGTTATTGGAGATGGGTCGCAAAAGTCTGCCATTCTAAAATTACCTTGATTGTGATTAAAAGTTTGAGAACGCTGATGATTTAGTTCATGAAAATTTCAATTTTTCTCGGAAATATTTGATGACAATAAAAAAAAAAATCAGAGCAATTAATCAGTAATTTACTGATTCTTTTAGAAAAAAAATTCTTATATTCCTTCTATAATTTTTTACTTTTTCCTATATTCTTTCTATTTTTTTCATTTTTCTTATATTTCCTATATAATTCGACCTCCGAATTGCTTGAGTATGAATCGAGTAAAGTTGTGTTTTTCTCAGAAACCAAATGTCCGTTTTAAAAAAGGGAAAAAATGTGTTTTGTAGACAATTTGTTCCTCTTTATAATTCGCCAGTTTCGCCTGATTTACATAAACGTTCTGATGCATATTTGAGGCGAAAAATGGCGAACTTAAAGCAACCCAAATTTGGATTATTTATGACATACATGTAAATGTATGCATTCTTGTACCCCTGTGGCTATAAAAGTGTTTCTGAATGCAATTTGATTGTCAGCCCTGGTGGAAAGATTAGTATGGATCTGATATACGATGATATTCGCATAAATCTTACTGATATCAGTAAGAGTTATACTGGTGAGAATTGTTGTGACCAGTACATTTGCACAAAGTTCTTGAAATTATTGCACATGTATAGTTCTACTGCAACTCTCTATAGTGAGATTTATAACTTTTAAAATCACTATCCACCTTTTTAGTTGCAACAGCTGATATCACTATGTTATTACTGGCACTACTGGAAACTAGTGATACTTTAGTGATACTAGTATATATCACTACTTAACACTATGGATTAATATACAGTATTAGTATTAGTGGTATTAGTACAGTATGGACTGTAGTGATATAAGTATCCATCACTATACTATCAGTACTGATATTAAGTGTCAGTATATTTCTTGTGTGGTTTAAGAAAGAAATCTGAATTCTCTTGTGGGTATTTGTGCAAATACTACTAGTGATACTACTATACATAGAAATAGTGATATTACTAACCATAGTAATATCATCATCATATATCGTGATATCAGTAGTCCAAAAACAATATTCATCACTCTATAGTGATCATATACTATTTTTCCACAAGGAGGAAACTAAACGAACACACGCTTCAAAACACTTATGATTTGCAATTAAATGTTTCAGTTTTATAAGGCATTGGAGTTGCAGGCTATTCTCCAGCGAAACTCACCAAAAATCCTTTTCACACTTAGCAACTTTTAATTAAAGAGGAATAAATTGCCTACCAAACACATTTTTCCGATTTTAAATCCGACATTTGATTTCTGATAAAAACACATTTTTACTCTATTCATGCAGGTGAGTTGATTTTTTTGCACGAAAGTGTATTATTAACAAATATTTTAGTCTGTAAAAATTGTGCCCAAAAATCGAACGTTTATATTTTATTTTTACTAAAAATGTCCCGAAATTCAAACCCCGATCTCAAAAAATGCTGTATCTGCCCCTGCAGGTTCGCTGTCATTTGCCTCTACATCAACGTCTACTTGTCCTACAAGGAGTTGTCCATCTCCGCATGGACAGCTCTTCAGGAGGAATGCGCTGCCCTGGCCAAGTTCAGGTACGCCACTGTCCAAGAGGTCAAGGATGTGGACGACGTCTGTGCTGTCTGTCTACAGCCCATGCGATTCGCTCGGATAACGCCCTGCCATCACATGTTCCATGGCGACTGCTTGAGGCTCTGTCTGAAGGAGAACACATCGTGTCCAATGTGCAAGCAGGGCATCTGAAGACGGAAGAAGTCATGGTGAGCTTGATGGAAAACTGCTCCAGAACAGCTTATGGATTTGCAATTAAGGTTTTGGAAGGTTTTGGAAGGCTCGTTAGAAGGCCAGGCAAGATTTCTGTGGTCTTGGAGGAACTTCTGGTGATGGCCAAACCCTCAAGTTCAGAGAAAACGTCTATGAACTCAAGTTTTTTTCTCTTTTGTATTTCAGTTTTTATATCCAACAGACCGACAGTATAAATTGACTCGAGTTTTGGCGTTTTTCTAGCCAGTAATCCGTTGTCCTTTTTAAAGAAAAAAGTGGTTTGGGGCTGCAACCTGCCTGTAGATGTCTCTGGTAGGCGATGACAGTTTGGACGATGTGAATTGGATAAGTGTGCAAAAGTCATTTTATTCATATTTTGTTTCATCGTTTGTTTCCTTTGTTTCTAACTCAACCTTGTAATTAATTCAGAAGTGATTAGGTATTTGGAATTAGGTTGTTTGGATTGGAACCCTACTCTTAAGGTCAAGTCCCAGAATTCGGAGAACAGCTAGGCTTAGTGCCAAAAATTTGAGTGTAAAATTTGAAATTAGTGTAGAAATGCGTAACTAAAAAGGTAACTCTTAAGGTAAAGTTTCTAGATTCTAAAGTAGCTAAAGTTTCTAGATTCTAAAGTCACTAAAGTTGCTAGATTCTAAAGTAACTAAAGTTGCTAGATTCTAAAGTGGCTAAAGTTGCTAGATTCTAAAGTAGCTAAAGTTTCTAGATTCTAAAGTAACTAAAGTTTCTAGATTCTAAAGTAGCTAAAGTTTCTAGATTCTAAAGTAACTAAAGTTTCTAGATTCTAAAGTGGCTAAAGTTTCTAGATTCTAAAGTAACTAGTTTCTAGATTCTAAATTAGCTAAAGTTACAAAAGTCTCTAAAGTAACTCTTAAGGTAAAGTTGCGGAAATTGACGAATAGATGGTGCTTTCGACAATTTGAGTGCCGAATGACCTTTTTCGTAATTAATTCTTTAATTAATTACAGGGTTGAATTAGAAACAAACAGGGACCTACAGACTTTAGCAACATGAATTAAGTTCGTTTTCAAGGTGTTGTATTTTTATTCAATCAATTTGGTTTAAGTTAACCTCGCCTTTCATCAGGTACATCTACTGACAGTTTGCAACACTAAATCACCTCCTTAAAAGGTGATAACAAAACGCTTATTTATTGGGGTTTCTGTCATCGTTTTACACGCTAGTCGATTCGTTTTTTACCAATTGAAATGTAAATATGTAAGTGCTAGAAGCTGGAGCTTTTATCGATTCTACTTTTTCAATGCTTTGTTTTTTAACGGTTACGTTTTTGGAGGTTTTGGGGGGGAAATTCTGATTGTGTAATTTCGTTGTTTCGTGATGTCTTGTAAAATTTCGAGGTATAAAGCCCGTGTACTAGACTGTAAATAGGCGACCACTTGGCTTATTTCATCTCCAAAACAACTTCAGTTCAAGTGCACATCACTGACGAAAGGTATGTTACAGCATGCATGTAAATTTTTTGAAAATCATGAGTGCATTATTGAATTCTATAACACTAGTTTTATTGTGGCTGTGTAGGTGCGTCTTCCGAAAGCTGATATCAGAGAATCTACCCTACGACAATTGATTTTGATTTTGCGTCCAAAACACAGATAAAGGTAAGTTAATTTCAAATAAAATGTCCCATTCAAACAACCGTCCTTTATTAACTGTTGAATTTGCTGTGGATTTTCCACATGGAAAGGAAATGAATTTCAAATGCATCGTGAAATGCATTACGAATTGCAAAATATATTGCAAATGCATTGGTCATTTTTATCGCAATACGAAATATATTTGGTAATGTTAGCAAAAATGCATTTCATTAATGTATTTTAAAATGCTTTTTAAAATATACAGACTTGTGTATTTCACAATATATTTGAAACTACATACTTAACAAAAGTTGTGTGCTGCAATGAATTGAATGGAATTGATGTATTTTTTTTAATTTAAAAACTATTTTATTTTCAGTCCTAATTTATTTATCGAATATTTGAATTTTTTTTTAAATTCAGAGTGGTGATTTTTTTAAAGTTTGAAATTATTAAATACAATGTATTCGAAGGCTTTTGACATTTTACAGTCATTGGAATATAAATTGTAAATTGCATTCTTCAATGCCAACAGAATAACTTACACTTTGCATTACACAACATATTGTTCAATGCACACGAGCTGCATTACAGTGTGCATTACACAATACATTCTCCAAGAAACATAATACATTGCAATATGCATTCCATAATGCATTACAAACTGCCACATTTTAAAATGCATTCGGAAATGCCTTTCAAATATATTTGTCAATACAGTTTAAAAATAAATTTATCTCAATCTACAGACATTTTAAAGTGTATTTTCCAATATTCATATGTCTTATAATGCATTTCCAAATGCATTACCATTACATGTGGGAAAATTGATAAATGCGTAAAAACGCAGGAAAACTGATATTATTTGAAAAATTTCAACTGCGTGAATATTTCCCAATTTGAAACTTTAGCGGTAATAAAATTAACAACGCAATTTTATCTGTTTTATAATGTCAAGCTTCGTGAGAAACTAAAAAATCAGTAAAATTACTTCTACATAACAGAGAAGTTCATGCTGAGAAATTTAAGACAGTTTTTCAAAAATACAATCAGTTTAATCAAACACTCGAAATCAGTTTTAAAAAAAAAAGTTTTGACCGAAATTTGAATAACGCTTTTCATAACTTTTCAAACCGTAATACTGAGGACATACCGAGGAAAAACGCGATAATTAACAAACCTGGTGAAAAACGTGGCAACTTACCACGTTGGTATTTAATCAGGTGAACTGACTGCTTTGACAGTTTCTGCAGCGCATCGTGGGATTACGTACTGGCAACACTGAGGTAAACTTGAACACGGTAAATATTATCCAGTTTTCCATTACCGAGTCGGAAACGCACAGCAACACGTCATCGCGGTTTTTTGCCATTTTCCAGTTTGTAAAACTAGATTTTCGTTTGGTAAGTCCTCAGCATAAGATCACGGTCGTCTCAATTTCAAACACGTAACCATTTGGTACGTTAAAATGAACGCTTAGAAAATTTTCTGTGTATTGATATTAATCATTCATAATTGACATCATAAAATAAAAAATGTAGTAAAAAACGAAGAATAAGGGGTTTTTCCTGGTTTTTTAAAGTAATTTTCGTCCACTTTTCTGATCTAACTAATTTTAGTACAATTTTTTAAATGTCTCGAAATGTATAGACAAATTTAACCGTTTCGTAAAAGCTCTTTAATGCTGTTATTACAATTATTACCATCTTTGCCAATTTTCCATTTTTGCCCTTTTTGCCATTTTTTCCCATTTTCCCATTTTTGCCAATTTTGCCAAGTTTGTCAAATTTTTCCAAGTTTGTCAAATTTTGCCAATTTTGCCATTTTTGCCATTTTTACCAATTCTGCCGTTTTTGCCATTCCTGCCAATTTTGCCATTTCTTCCAATTTACGATTTTTGCCATTTCTGCCAATTTTGCCATTTTTGCCATTTTTTGCCATTTTTGCCATTTTTTGCCATTTTTGCCATTTTTGTCATTTTTGCCATTTCTGCCAATTTTGCCATTTTTGCCACTTTTGCCATTTTTGCCTTTTTTTTCCAATTTTGCCATTTTTGCCATTTTTGCCATTATTGTCAATTTTGCCATTTTTGCCAATTTTGCCATTTTTGCCAATCCTGCAATTTATGCCGTTTTTGCCATTTTTACCAATTCTGCCGTTTTTGCCATTCCTGCCAATTTTGCCATTTCTTCCAATTTACCATTTTTGCCATTTCTTCCAATTTACCATTTTTGCCATTTCTGCCAACTTTGCCGTTTTTGCCACTTTTGCCATTTTTGCCATTTGTGCCATTTTCACCGATTTTGCCATTTTTGCCATTTTTTCCAATTTTGCAAATTTTGCTATTTTGGCCATTTTTGCCAATTTTCCCATTTTTGCCATTTGTGATAATCGGAAATTTGTTTTTTAATTTTTAAAATTCAAAATTGGGAAATTAGGGTTTTTGGATTAAATATTAAAGGGGAATGGTAATTTTGAGGCACCCTGTACATCTGGAAAGCTCCAGAAGCTATCAATGGCTAACTGCCAAGAGCTGAAGAGCAAGAAAATATGTCATCAAGATGATTGCTACACAATTGCATCATCCTTTCCAAGCAGCAAATGGAAGACCAAAAGCTGGACAGGATGAAATCACCATGTTTGATGACATCAACAAGATGGCTGCCATGCACAGGAAGCAACACCCACACACACAGCCAAGAACATTCTGGAAACTTCTGCATCCACCCACACAATGTGTTATGACTAATGGACATAACCCTGAAGAGCTGATGCAACTGATAAGTCAGATGGCAAGGGAAAGCAGTGCCCCAAGTGGTCAAAACTTGCAGGGCCTATTCCTCAACAACCAGAAGACCTAGAACCAAAGTGTTTGGACTCTTTCAACAGGATTTGAGAAGAGCTACATGATGATATCAAAATAAAAATGATTTGAAGAAAAACCAAAAACTTCTAAAATATGTGACTTTCCAAGGCTGTGGTGAGTTACTGCATCAGAAGAGAAGAATGTTAATGGAATCAGTTTTACTAATGGGCATTTTGGACAACAGGATGTGACTAAGTGGAAGGAGTGTCAACATATAAAATGAAAATCCTATCTTTCACATTATGTACTGGAACTTGTGTGGGAGAAGCTAAAAATCAACAATTAAACCAAAATCCTATCTTTAACATTATGGGAATGAATTTGGTCAAGAATAAACATCCTGCAGCTGCAAAACCAGTGTGGGAAGGACCTTTGACACTTATTAATGGGATGGAAAACTCAAAAAGTATAAAAGGAGAGAAATGAAAAGTCAGAGTGTCAGATGTTTTACCAAAGTTTTTGGAAGAGGTTCTGTGCCACTTCGTGGAAGAAATTGAAGATATTGCTGATGTGAGAAGCTGTCTTTTTGAAGGAAATGTTCCAAGGGAACGAAACCAGAATGGTGAGCCAGCTCTAAATAATTTTAGTAAAGATTGTAATGTTGGGCCAGATATAGTGTTAGGCCATATTTGATATCCACAATTTTAATTCTGCTTTTGTTCTACATTGTATTTTAAGATTTTGTTTGCATCTTGATTTAATAATCTGTTTTGGAGGTTTAATCTTTTATTAATTTTACTCGATGTTTTATTGTGAAACAAACTGAAGTAATAGAAATAAAGTTTTTTATGTGAATTTCTGACTGGATTCTTATTTTAACTAGCAGATAGTCTTAGACCCGTTTTACAGGGTGAGACAAAACCTAATACACTTCCGTGGAGGTTCACGACTACCACTCACCCCAAAAAACCTTAATATGTTTCGCCGGTTCTCCGCGGGTCGGGAATTGTAAATCATAGTGAAATTTAACTTTAAATGGGTAGCGGGTGATACAATTATTGCATTGATATTTTCAAATACCATGATTCAGACAACTTATTTACTTCTGAAAATTTTAATTTACTAAATCTTTAGGATATACAAATTCATTCTCAATAAGAGTAGCATAATAATTTTGTGAATATATCTGCTTCAATGACTCTGGTTGAAATTTATTTTGACATAGTTTATATTTTTCTATCCTTGAAAGTTTCTTTGTAGCACTAAATGAATTAATCCAATGTACTGGTTAACCAATAAGTTGACGAATTATTTTTGTTTGAAATTGTAAATGCTCCTTTCTCTTATTTTTGTGAGATAAAATAATTGACGAATATATAGCACATTTACAAATTTTTAAGTCAAATTTGAAGATAACTCGACGTGCCCATTGATCATTTGAGCTTAGCCACTTTACATTTGATATATACACCAGTTTAATTTTCATACCTGATAGGCAAAATTGACAACATCTGGATACAAGTTAGTGTCAATCCGGTCAAAACTAAAATCTGGGAGACATTCTTTCACTAGGTTTATTGAATACTCTGGGAAAGTATCAAGAAGAAAAAGTCAACACCGTCAAAGGTGGAAGTCAATCCACATTCATAACTAGCATAACACCCAGCTATACAGAAGGTTATTCGAGATTTACAAGCTGTAGTTAGCCTTTCAAAAACTTGATGAGCATATGCTATAACTAGATGCTTAGGATGATCGAAATTGAATATTTTCGTATCCTATCCATAGAGCTCAGAAATGAAATTTCTTCGTCGCAGAAACTGAATTTGATCTATAACAAAAAAATAATATCCCTGTAAATACAAGGAAGTGAGGAAAAAACTCTGTGACTATAATGCTCTCATCGCCACCATTTGCAAGGAAATGAATCTGCACAGAATTCAATTAGACAACTGATAAAATTTATATTTATCAACAGCATGTATACCTTGACCAACTGTCAAAAACCACTGTTCGCTTGGTTTATGAGATACCGATAGTTCCGTAATGATTACCTTTGACAAAAGTTCACCTAAATATTTTTCAATGCAAGATTTTGATAATTTTTGTGATTATTCCATCATTGCCCAACATGGTTAAACCAATCTGCAAGATATTTTTCCATTCTTCAGTAGATCCCAATTTATAGCATGCAATGGCAAATCATGAATGAATGTCATCCAATTTCTAATGAATAAAAAAACATCCACAAAGTGTTTTTATGCTGAATTTTACACCCAATGGGCAATAGAATCTATGGTAAATCGCTTGAATGTAAGATGATCCTTTTTAAATTGGAACATTTTTTTTGTAGCATTAAAAATTTCGTAGAATAAACATCCTTCATAATAACTATCAATGATACCAGCTGT
>JAQGAF010005937.1:0-11126 GCA_034687865.1 Kryphioiulus occultus | reverse complement strand
AATTAATCAAAGGGTATTTATTCATTAAAGTTGAATTGTCGCCTCCAGAAGTAACCAGACTATCAAGCAAAATTGTTTTCACGACGATTTATTCATTATTCGCAGAGATGTTATGTATACAATTTTTTCAATTTTTTAACATGGCACTGGTAGGAGGGGAACTTCCCGTTAAGCGATGACATAATCACTGGTCTAAACAAATTCGACTTTAGCGAAATTTTAACCACAATTTGAACAAAATGATGGATTTTAGTCTCAAGAAAGACAAATGACTGGTATTACCCCAAACTCCCAACTCTCTCCCAATAAGATGATGATATAATACTTGGAACGTCCCCATAGAATATTTTCAGAACCACACTTATAATTGTTAGGAGAAGACAAGAAGATAAAATAAGATTTCTTGGAAGACACCACGATCTGGCAGATATTAGCAATAATTACGAAATACGAAGAGAAATTGTAGTAGAAATACTTTAATATATTTTCTATAAAAGTAGAAATCCAATAACAACTGCATTATTGGAGGTCCAAGCATCGAGTATTTACAAAGTATAGAAAATGTATATGTACAAGTAAGACTGAGAAAAGTGAAAAAAAGAAATGACAAATTACAGAGTATTCAAGTGGTCAAGCATACAGAGAACATAGAATAAACAGCAAGTATACAAAATAGCAGTGAACAGATGTCACCGTTGCTCAAAACGCATCATAGATGGCGCTTGGATAACGATGAGAAAGCCTTTGGCATTTCCAGTGGGAAATTCTCGTGTACGAAAAACCTCATAGGAAGCCGGCGAATTAAGTGGTCAATTTGGCAAGCATTCTTTCCGCTGTGATATCACATAATCACGTCTAAAATTCAGACAAGACGCGCATCTTCTTGCTTTGGCAATTAGGAAATGAAACACTGGACCAAGACCTTGACAGTAATAACAAGCCATGCGAAGCAGAAAGTGCAAAGAAAAACAGTAGTATTTGAGGACAAGGATAATCCCTAGAACAGTTTAGTGGCCCATAATTTATGAAATCTGGATGAATATAATTGCTAGTATCGTTGGAAACTCCTCAATTAAATAAAACATTACAAAACAGTGTCTCATTGGTTGCCCACTTAAATTTGTTTACATGTACATCATACAGTACGGAACATGTAGTTTGTTCTTGTAATTAGGAAGTAAATATGGAGTCAATTCTATTGTGAAAATCAAGAAAACATCTAAAAATTCAAACTGAGTTCCATTTTCCATTACAGTATTTACAAATGGGAAAACTTAAGATTTCTTACACCGATAAGGCACCTGAAGACATGATAAATTGTAAAAAATTCACTATTATTTTTTTTTAGGAAGTAACATATATAAACAACTACTTGAGGAAAGAGGAGTCATTAAATCAGGAAGGTCATAAGGTTTTGCAAAGAAAGCATTCCAAGACGTTGATTACACACCGAGCAATTTTTCGTATATAACGTCACCTATTGTTGGATTTCAAGTTAACTAGCTGAGCTTATTTAAATTAATGTATTTTGGGGTTCCAGACACTTGACTTGAGTTAGGAAATAGGCTCCAGAATAGAATTATTCAGTGCCTATTATTCGAGGCAAGCAGCTGTAGACATTGCCAAAAGTTCAAAACATAAGCCTACATTAACTTAACATGTTAGTGAAGAAAAGTAATTTGCGCAAAGCTTGGTGCACCCTATTGCGAAGAGATGTTATGTGAGAGTGTAAACATTGATTAAGAAAGGGCCTTGGGATTCTGGTAGTAAAACTCGTTTTTTTGCTGATAAACAAGTCTGCACTTGTCAGACCTGCATCACCACATTACCAGGGTTCGTACTTCATCCTAATAAGTCCAGACCATAGCACCATGGACATAAAATAAGATGGCATCACTACGGTAATTGATTCTAGATCTTGTTAGGAGAAGTACGAACCCTGACCTCTGACCTATCGAGGTCTGAAACGATTCCCTTGGATCAAGCAAGCTAAGTTGCACACTGATGCACACCAATAGTGTTCCAAGTGAGGTGAACCAAAAATGAGAAAAACGCAAAATCTAACATTTGCCATCCTAAAAACGTGGAAAGCCAGTCTTGTTCCTACAAGTGTTTCTTTAAAAAACGCTGTTTTTGAAAAAAAAGTAAATGTTTCATTTATTAAATAAATATGAAACCATGGAAATTTTTTTCTCTAAATTTCGTCTTGTGAAAATAAACCGAAAAGGCCAATTTCTTTCTGAACAAAATCAGTAAATTGTATTTTTTAAACATTTTAATTTAAAGGTAACTGTGCCCTAATTTTATTTTTTTTAAATTGAAGATAGTTTCTAAACTGTATACCCTGAAAATGCCAATTTTTTAAACAACATCAGTAAAGTTGATTTTTTAAACATTTTAATGAAAAATTTCTGTTCCCTAATATCAATTTTGAAATTGACGTAAGAAAAAATTCAGAAAAGAATTTACAGCAAGGCATTTACATTCTCAGTATTTAAATTCTTCAATTCAATACGATTTTTTTAAATTCACTCTTTTTAAAAATCAAGTGAAAAATGGCATTTTTTTTTTTTTTAAAACATTAAGAAAATAGTTTTTCTTTACAGTGTTTCTAATACAGTGTGGCAAACAAATTCCAAGTTTAGAAATTTCAGACTTTTTTAAAGGTTTTTTCAGAATTTAAAGATTTTTTTTAAAGGTAAGAATCACAAAAGAACAAAAAAATTTCAGTGAATTTTTTCAACAGGTAACTTCTACATTTAATGACTCCAATCTGCCATCCATTCATGAACAAGTTTGTTCATCTTTTCGTCAATCTATTCTGTATCATTTAGGACCATTTTAGGACATTAAGGGGTCCATTAAGGACGTATCATTGGTTGTAGTACTTTATTAAGAAACTTTAGGATTTGTTTGCCACCCTGCATGCTTATATCTGTTTAAAAAAAAACGTTCTTTTCCCCACAATCCGCTTAAACGTTTAGAAACAGCCAATTTGTAAGTGAAAATAAATTTAGCACAAACATTTGCTGTTGATATAAAATGGAAAAAAATTTGCTGTTTCCAAGTTTTTGCAACTACTGATATCAGCTTACCTGCGACATCAGAGCCATCCAAAGTCAAAAATAAGCGCACCATAAAATCCCATAAAATGTATCCGAAACTTGCATTATCCTGACCGTTGGAAAAACTTTTTGGAATTCATTTTGGTGAAGTTCATCTGTCCAGGACCAACATTAATCCCACTTCAGCACCACGTGAGGGTGTGGTTCCATCCAGGTAGGGATACTGCAAGCACTTTGATGATGGACGGATTCGGACCAGCGATTCAGGGTGGGTTGGTCCACTATGGGTTATGTTTAAGGGAGACTTAGCAACAGCTAAAGTTGCTCTTTGGCCACCGTCCAACGAATATGATTAAAAATGAGAGTCGTTATTACGACAACTGATTCACGCAAGAATTACAATAACAATTGCGACGTCGCAGTTCCGGAGCTGTGCTTTTCAATCTGTCGCTTAGCCAAAACAGCCAAATAACAAAAAGGTGACTATTTTGGGCTTATTTTCAGCAAGGGAGGAAGGGTTAGGTATGTTACCTTATACTCGAGCCCTTTGGGGTCTCAAAATCGCAGGTTAGAAATGCCAGTTCCTGTTGAATCCGATCAAGGTCATCAGGTCAACGTCATGGCAGCCCTTTCGGTCGCAAAAGGCCATAAGGCACGTGGGGTCACAGGTACGAACTGGTACCTGGAATAGAAGATGGGGTAATGAATAAGGGGCAGCAAAAAGGGTCACATAAACAGTTAAAATGGTGCAATTAAGCGACCTTTGAGGGTAATTTTGGGGCCAATGGGATGAACTTTTTTTAAAATCAGTCACAGAAAACTTAATTTTTGACCCAAAAACAACAGCACCCATTTTATACCTTCAAAAACCTCCAGTTTTCAAAACAATATAAATGCATTTGTTTTTCCTAAAAATATTACTTTCGACAAACAGTTAAGTGACCTTTGGGGCCAGACTGAGGGATACATTTTTTAAGGCAGTCAGAGAAAATTTAAAAATAACCGAAATTTTATGACCCAAAATCCAAAAATACCCATTTTGCACCTTGGAAAACATCCAGTTTTCAAAACAACATAAATTCATTAGTTTTCTAAAAATCATATTATTTTCAACAAATGTTATGTTACTTTTAACAATCAATTTACTCCTTGCTCTCAAATCAAAATTAACTTAAAAAGTCCATCGTTAATCGTAGAAGAAACCTTAAATTTCGAAAATGTAATGATTTAACAGTAATTACAATAAAATGCAATAATATTTTTAGGATTTTTTTTACAAAATAAAGCGAATATTCTAGGACATTCTAAAATAATGAAACCTTAAATTTCGCAAAACTTTGTTTTCACAGTAATTACTACAAATTAAAATGAAAATTCGGTTTTCCCAAACGTTTATACAAAATACATGACATTTTCAATCTCCTTATACTTTTGCAATATAAAAAGTGTCCAAAATTGCTTGACTGTCCGGCTAAATAAAAAACGGGGACGTTCAAATATTAGGTCATCCCATTTTTTTGCGATTTTCAGACGCCCCCCCCCCCCTTCCCCTAGAATAGAAAAACAAAATACAATGTAACCGATGGCACAATAATTAACAAAAGTGTTCGAAATTAAACTTGTTTCGAAAATTATATCAAAAATGATCATTTTCAAACATAAAAGTCATAATGAAGCGAAAGTTTTCTCAAAATCAGATCACAAATGTTGGATTTTAAGCATTTCTTAAAACACAATGATGACGTAATCATTAGGCCACGCCCCCTCATTTGGTACAAGAAAAATTAGCATAATTTCCTGTTAATTTACTCCTAAAATAGCAAAATACAGATAGAAGATAGGCTAATGATATGGGTGGAATTCGTACGTTTCATGGACGATCTGGCGACTTAGAAGCCATCAGACATGGCTGGTGCAAGCTGGCTCAGATCAAATTTGAAAATCTGGAAATTTCAGGCAACTTTCTTTCCATTTGTCTCTTGTTCCTGGCGTTCGTTTCTGCTGTTTTCCCTGCTTGCCAAAATCGAATCCAGTTCTTGCTGCTTCAGCAACAGGCCCTGAAATGAAAGCAAGAAAATAACTGCCGCGTGAAAACAAAAACGATAAACGTTTACAATTGTCAGAGGAAATTAGCCGTGAAATTGGCCATCAGACGTCGTTTCAATTGCTTGGCATTGCGTAAGAAACAACGGAAAGCAATAACCTAAACGTTTTATAAACCTAGCTATATGACATAGAAAACATCGAATATTTGCAATGTTTATCGTTCCAACAAAAATATAACTTACTATTTCTTACTAAAATAATTGAGAACGTCGAAAGTTCATGTTATTTTGAGATATACAGTGTACATGTACTACATAATAGCCCCTGGACCAAATATGTACAAAATATTTATATTAATCCCCACTTCAAGAACTTATCTGCATGTAGTTGCACTAGTGTACATGTACAACAATTACACCTGTCCTAACAGTTGGACGTCAGTCATGACGTTAGGATTGATTTTTTGATCAAAATCCAGCATTTGTAACCTAGTTTCGCAAAAAATTTCACCTAATGAGTAGCGTACTGTCATTTTTCATATCATTAACATTAGTTTTACTTTTCTAGGCCAAAATTCATTTCTGATCTAATTTTCTTAAAAAGTTTGAACAATTCATCCACTCTTTTTGCTGTTCACTATTTTGCGTCAAACCTAACCTAAAAACAATTTCTTTATTTAGCTGCCCCTATCCGCCTGGCAATCACTGCTAGCTTATGAGCCACTAGGAGAAGCCCACTTTCTAATTTGTTTGCCATTTCTATATTTACTGCTTATACACCTGTAGAAATTTGCAATAATGTCATCAATTACATTCTCTACATTCAATTTAAAAGAGGTGGAGTTTTTGGTTTATTTTACGTACATGTCGGATCAGAGTCAACTTTTTCAAGATGTCCGCTCGTTGATACTGCAACGAAGGAGTGCCCAGGGACCATGATGAAGTCAAATCCCTTTCTTTCTGCAGGCAAGATGGTGTTGACAAACGTCTGTTAACATCTGGATCTACGCTGGTGATGCTCTGCAGGCCCGAATGACAATTCCTGATGGAAATTTACCAAAGTAAAATTGAGACAAACAAATCATGAGTAAGAGTATTTTTCACAATCTTTCATCTTGGAATAGAAAAATAGTGCGGCATGGTAAAAAATGAAGGAAAATCCAGCTTACTTGTGCTCAAAACGATCACATACAACCATTTCATGGTTAATACCAAAATTTGCAACTCAATTTCCCTGACTATCCTGAATTAATTCCCCTGATGTCACGTGTAATTAAAATTAACTTTATCTGCGACACCACAATTAGCTATATTTTTTGTATTTTTCTGTCAGGATGACTAGCCAACTTCCTCCGACTTTTTCAGGTTTTCCAGACACTTTTTGGAAAATATTCAGACAATTTCAGGAAACAGTTTTTATAGATTTGATCTGAGCAAATATTCCATATGGCGAACAATTAGCCCACAATTTTTTTAAGAAGAAATAATAATATTAAAGATTAAGAGACTGCCATAGGCGAAATTTTTGAAAAATTACAAGAAATATTGTGTTTTTAGTGTATTAAAATTAATAGCGATGCGAACACTAGTGGTTGAAACCACTCGATCTCAAACACTGCATTTTTGAGGACTTCTCATTTAAATATTAAAAAATTCTTGATAATGACGTAAACGCCGTAGGCGAAATTTTTTTTGAACAAAAATAATGCGTTATAGGTGAATTTTTCATAATAAATGTTAATGATACTGATAAGAAACGGTAATGAAAATGCCGTAGGTGAAATTTTTAGAAAAAGAACAACACAAACAGCTTTTCTAATGCATTTCATGAGATGCTTATACCAATCAAAACAGTTGTGCCAAAAATAATTTCCAGACATTATGAATTTCCCTGACTTTCCCTGACAGTATGAACCCTGTCACAATCAACCCCTCTTAAACACTTTTCATATTGCAACTGTTTCCAAATCCCAACTGGCCCGTGCTCAATTGACAATGTCGTCAATTGCTCGATTAACTGCTTCATTCTGCCCGGTTAACCGCAATCCCCTCCGATTTGCTCGGGCAATCCATTAAATTTCGTGCGGTTTTCAACCACGGTTGGCCTCAAAGGGGTTCCAGTGGCTCGAAGGCCAAGTGCACTGACCCCTCGGACTCCCCTGGGGGACACCTATTTGAATTTCGCTTCGCCCACCAGGTGCTAAAATGGCGTTTCAATGCCTTCATTCAGCAGCTGTCAGCTTTTTGAACTTTTTCCTTCCCTTTTTCGTTATGCTCTGGTGGTGACGAAACCCAGATGACTGTGCCATGAGTCCCATTCTTTTCTCTAAGTTTCTAACCCTTGTTTAGCGATCAGTGGGTTCGAACCAGTTGTCAACGGCAATATGGCGTCCATGCGTCATTTCCGGAAGCGCCATGAAAGCTGCAAAAGTTGACTTTTTGCACATACTAATTAGGTTTCTGATGGGGTAGGTTGCCAGGGTACTACCTGGAAACCTCAGGGAATTTTAGATTCAGCCTGGAAACTCAGGGAATTACTAATTTAAATCTGGAATTTTTCAGCAGCAAAAGGGATTTTGTGTTCATTTGTTATAATTTTTTGAAATCAGCACAAAAATGATTGGCCTGATAATCTATTTTTTATAATTCCCTTAGCATTGTTATCAAGTTTTTCTGAATAGTTTTCCAGAGGCGCTCCTGAATTAATCTTAATTAATACATTATTGGTGGTTTAGTGCTAAGAAAAGTAAATTATCCGTCAGTGTTGCCACTGCTATTAATATTTCTGGAAAACGCTTTCGAGAGATTACAACTAAAATCCGTTATTTCTGGTAAAGTTTTATTCAAACTTCAGCTATGGAGTTACTTAATTTCTGTCAATATTAATATTATTGAAATTTTCGAAATTTTCTGCAGTATTGGTGAGCTAACTCTTGTAAAAAAATACCTCAAAAAATCTTTCATTCTCATTATTTCCACACACAAAAAATGATTTGACGAAAATATACCTAAAATCCATTGTTACTGGTAGTTTTTCAAGGAAATGTTCGTAAAAGGCATCATTTGGATATGTTGGTTTGGTAATGTTGACTAAAAACCTACCATTTTAAATTTATGCCAAAAATCCATTATTTCTGGGAAAGCTTTTTCAAAGAAATGTTCTTAAAAGCCATCATGGGCTATGTAACATAATTATGTTTGTTTGGTAATGTTGGCCAAAAACCTATCATTTGAAATGTAGCTTTCTTACATTCTCCGGAGTTTCCTTGCTAGTATTATTACCAAATATTGTTGTTAATAGAATTGTGTAACACTTAAGACTTTAAATACATTTTTTTAACCTAGAAAAATAGAATACGATTTTGGAAAACCTGGAAAATCAGTCGTTGCTCCACCTGGCGGCGAAAGCTGAAGCGTCTTTATTATCCTCGACATAATTGAGCAGTAACAACATGTCTCATAACTTCACGATTATCACGCTGCTAAACATACCTGCAACAGTGCAAGTGCTTAAATTAGCAATGAAATGCACCTCTTCTGTCATTTTGAATGAACTGACCTTTGAATATCAGGTTGCGAGCACCCCCTGTGGTCCATTCATACTGCTGATTGCACAGCCTCGTTTACTACCATATTTAATCTAATATAAAATTACTAAATATAGCGTAATCGGGCGTTAAAAGTAACCTCTTTTTAGTGGACTGCGAGTCCTACTTAAGCTTTTTGAGGCGTACTGTAGATTTAATGGGCGCTTTAATGACCACCTTGAAGATGCCTAAGGACCTGGTGTGCTAATTAACAGACGTGCCATTAGCAGACCCAAAGAATTTGAAAGAAATACAGAATGGTTTTGTGAGCTTGACGAAAAATGGACCTTTTCTGCCCTAAGGTTTAGCAAACTACAGGGGTGGTCCATAAATCATTTCGCCAATTATGTTCCAGACTTAATTGTGAACAGCCCCTCACCTTTGGGTTGGACTGTTGGGCAAGACAGTGAAAAGAATTGTCAGGAATAGAGGCAGCTACGACAGGTGTCATTGTTGTATACTAGCAAGCTAAGCTGAAATGTTCATACTGTATTTTGTGCACATCCGAAATTTTACTCTCTAAAATGATGGAAATGTGTGTAAACCAAATATAATCATTTCTGCCCCCATTGCAGTTCAAGCTGTTTGTATATCTGGTAAAGCCCTACCATGATTAGAAAAATTGACTTTCTAAAAATCGTCATAAGCATCAAATTTTGAAAAAGGTAGAACTTTGTTCACAGTAAAGGGGACTCTCACGGTTAGTAATACTGTCAGTCACTTTAGAATCAGTAGGAATGACAGTATGCGTCAATATTTGCACGACCCTACATGGTCAATATTTTACTGTCAGTAAAAAGCTCAGTATCATCGTGGACTTCGTTGCGTCACTTGAGTGAGGTTCTAAACTACCACGGATCGAAATGAATGGCAAAAGCCTATTTGGAGACTTACAAGGCTTATTTAGCGATAATTTCAATACTCACTAGCAAACGGTACGATGATGATTGAGAAAAACAGCGGAAAATGTGTTCTCATACAAATTTCTTTCACGAAATCCAATGTATGTGGCACGTCCGTCTTCCATGGCTGCTGGCGCAATATTCACAGAGTTACTGACGAACGCCCCTTAGACGGTCAGTATTACTGTCCGTAATTGTCCGATACTGACAGTAATAATGCCCGTGGAGGGTCCTCTTGAGCGTCTAGGATCGGCTTTAATGTCAGTATCAGAATAATGACAGTGACACTGGCTGTGTAGAGTCACCAAGTAACATATATAATGCAATTACATATCAGTAATTAATACAGATTCATTTGAGAAAGGAGCTATCCAGATTTAATGCCGACCTTTCATGGTTAGTGTTGCTGTTATTATAATTCCGGTATTCAAATGCTGACCCTCAAAGTCAGTTTAGGTTATTCCGATGCAACTGTCAGTATCCAAATGCTGACCAAAATCCTGGTCAACACATCATTAATTTATACATTTGAGAAGGGAAGCCATGCAGGTAATGTCGACCTTCATGTCAGTGTTACTGTCACAGGCTGTAAAGTGATTCCTATACTTCCTATATTTTTGAGGGGTTCCTATATCTATATATTCATCATCTGATATCTGGTTTTCTAAAAATTTCGCCTGCGTTGCGCCTAAATTAATATTAAATCTGTAATTTCTGGTTTTCTTTTGAACAAAATTGCCTATGATATTATGTTGATTATTAATATTTCCAAAAATGTCTAAAAATGCATTATGGTTAGTTGTTTTTTTAACAAAACCTTCGCCTAAGGCGTTCTCTTAAATGCCAGTATTATCACACATCCAATTAAAAAAAATCTGAAATAAACCATTTGTGGCTTAGTTTTTGTAAAAAGTGCTATTTAAAAAAAAATTGCCTATGGCATTCTCTTGAATATTAACAAACCTAAAAATTTCTTTAAAAATGCATTATGTCTAGTTGTTTTTTTAAAAAAATTTGGCCTACGGCGTTCTCTTATGGTTAATATTTGCACTACATGTAGTTTTTTCTAATTTTGTAAACAATTTTGCGTGCGGCGGCGTTGTGGCAACGTTTGAGAACCGCTGTGTATTTAGTTCATGAAAATTTTAATTTTTTTCTGAAATATTTGTTGAAAATTTAGGAAAAAAATCAGATATTTGCACATGAAGAAATGTGAACAAAAGTCTCATATTTGCACGTGAAAAAATGTTAAAAATTGAAATACCAACTGGCCACATGCCTTTGAGCAATTTAATGATTTTATTAGAAAAAAATTCCTATATTTTTTTTCCTTTTTGCTATATTTTTTCCCTTTTCCTATATTTTTCCTATATGTCCAATAGGCTATAGAAGTAGTAAGGTGAGTCTACCTGGCGCTTTAGGGGTGGTGATGACGTCATCACCGGCGGCGTTGAGAAAAAATTACATATTGAAAAAATCGAAAAATCCAAGACATTCAAAATTCGCTAGAAAAAAGTACTGAACTAA
>JAQGAF010005936.1:0-11126 GCA_034687865.1 Kryphioiulus occultus | reverse complement strand
ACTCGTCATTTGACGTCATACAACCTCTTAAAACATGCGTTTTTAACACATGTTGCGACAGTGTGAAGGCGCCTTTACATATTTTAATTGCTCGTTGACAGGAGGCATAACCTTGTCGAAAATGTTATCTTACTCCTTATTGGATTCTTGCGGGGTTGAAACGATCTACAGATCAATTCTTGGAAAACTAAACTGGATTTAGAAAAATCGTTAAGTTAAATGTACAGAATTCAAACAGGCTCGAATTTGGTTAAAATTTTTAGTAACATCGACAGTTTCAGTTGAAATTTTTTTTCTGTACTGTTTATTAATCATGACATTTAAATTCTGCGGGTATTGAGGGAGTGTTTCTTTGCTTTAGTTGATCATGCTCCTGTCAACAATTTCAACTGCATGGTTGTATTTAGCGTTGTCCAATGATACTTAACGGTACTTTTGCTCTTTACTGTCTAATTAGTATCCGCTGTGTGTAAACTGAATATTGAGTTAACCAGAAAATTTACTTAAACGATATATTTCTAATGTTCTCCGTTATATTAATGCTGTCATTAAGCATTTATTTTCCCGGGAGTGATATAAAAGAACACCTGTTGAGTTACTTTCATACGAAAATAAATCGATCCCATTTAAGATAAGCTATATATCACTCGGGGCGAAGTGTCTGAAATTTTTTTAGGTGTCCAATTTTATCCCTTATATCTTTTCAACAAATCGTCCTTGATTTTATAGGTTAATAATCCATTGTTTTGCATATGCGTTTATACTGGAAAATAACGATTTTCGTACAATGCTGACAAATTATGATCATTTGGAAATTCCGATGCTATTTTTTTGTTGTTATGGAAATTGCTAGTCATTATCGGACGCTCTGTTGCGCAACTTTAATTGACAATTTATTTTCGAGTTTCTGCTGGCTGAGGTTTAATTAAGACGCATACACCTTTTTGATGCTCTGCTGGGATAATGGGTTAATTTTGGATTTTTAATTGGGATAGCTGTTCTTTCTTGGCACATGCACGAACAGAATAATTCATTCGTTTTAGTCTTTCAGAATCTTAAAAATTCGCATTATCGACTTTAATATATGGCGCTCTTCGTAGATTTTTTACAACTCGTACATGTATGATGCGTTAAGATGCGTAGCAGTAATCCCGATTAATTGTGGAGAGTAAAAAAGATGCATTGTTCGTTCTAATAATAGCATTTTTAAACGAAACGAAATTGGGTTAAAAGGATTTTGACATAAAATTGATAACCATTTTCCACGGTGCTAACTAATATTTCTCAAATTTCAACTGGGTCATAGCAATGAAAAATGGTATCTCACGAATATGAGATCATTTTTTGGTTTATGGCCACTGGACTTTTTCGCATTGATTACGTTTATTAGCATTCGCAATTATTGGCTTATCTTTTCTCGTTCTCTTATCCCGAAAATGCAATTTCATAAATGGAACGACGTGATGCTACGTGTATCAATATCTTGTTCATCAAAAGTGAAGGTTTGTGCACTGGGAGTCGCAGTTTTTATTGTTAGGAACACAATGGCCCTTTAGAAAGTAGTCCAAATTACTTTAATAGAAAAATTGACGAGCTCGATTTTCTCTATTTTTTGTTAATAAGCTGAGTTGCCTGTTTTAGAACATCCTACTGTCCAGAATGGGGGAAATTTTATAAATAATTTGAATTTTAAGCGAAAGGCGTTATTTGCTTCAGGCCTTTATACTAGTATTCAAGACCTTCGCAAAAAGTAATCCACGTATAATGCACTGAAATAAGCAAAAAACGAAATTAGGTCGTAAATAATGCATGTCTTAAAGCTTCGGGCGAAATTGTGCGCCTGCTCATTGTTAAACACGAGAAAAACGTCAAGTGGTCGTGTGTGAAACTTCATTTTCTGTGAAATTTTCAGCTTGCAAACAATGGATTTTATACATTAGTATGCCTTTTTAGGCGTCCTTCCGTGTTTGAATCGATTGTAGGATAACAATATAAGAATTCTTCAGACAGCAAATTAATGTATTACGTTTTCGTAATTTTTTTCAAACAATTTGTCCTGTAAAACATTAGCCAAACTATGAAATTTCTGCATTTGCCTCATTCAGCTGGCCACCTAAGGGGTATAGAGTGGGGATGGTAGAATTGTTGGGTGTCACCACAAACTTTCATTTTTAATTTAGTTCGCTAATTTCGTATTTTTCATCTTTCAGTGTGCGCAAGGTCGGAAAAGGCCAACTTCGAGTGCCCTGAACAATTCGGTTACTATCCAGATTCCAACGATTGTAATCGTTATTTTGTCTGCGTTTTTGGAGGAGCGTTGCACGAAAGTTGCACTGGAGGACTGTATTTCAGCGTGGATTTACAGACTTGTGACTGGCCTCGCAACGTCAAATGCAATGCTGCCGATGGTAAATTAATTAATGTGACTTTAAACACTCGGTGAAAAATTGTTGTCTTGATAAATCCTTCCCTCAGTACAACAATTAATTTTAAAAATACTGTCAGAGTTGCAGGGAACAAATTTTGAGAAATGGTACAAGAACTCCTAGTTTTTTTATTACATGGGTTTGGTTCACAGGTGTTGACCGCTCAAGATGACCACTAAATCCACAATCAGTGTTAAGCGCAATTTATGAAGGGTATGGACGGCGAATAACCTTGGGTGATTTTAGTGTGAAAATCCCATGTGAATCATGGTATCATGATTACCTGTACCAGCAGTTGAGCATTTCCCTGCCTAGACGCAATTTTCGATTCTAGCGGTTACAGCGCCACTTGCTGGTAGTGCCTTTGAACCAATGACATGAAATAAAAAAATTTTGGAGTTTTGCTACCTTTTACTAAAATTTGGTCTTTGCAACTTGGTTTTTAAAAACTAATTTTTCAAAGCGAGTTGGACTTTGTGGTATTCAAATAAAATAAATGAAAACAAAATTGGTGGAATATATTTTATTACTTCATTAAAAACTTTATTGAACACGCTAATACGTATCTTGGAATTAAATCATGTGGCTTAAATTAATCGCCCCCTGAACTTTGGCAATCACTGATAACTTGTGTAATGCAGAGAAGCACTCGTTTGTCTTTCTTTGTTGTTGTTTTTCCACTTGTTTTCGCTCTCCAGAAATATCTGCAATGCCTACATTATTTCTTTGTTTTCCCCACATCAGGAGTACGCTCCAATGCCACTGAAAATACAGACCAAGGAGCAACAAGTACAACAACAACAACTAGCACGTCTAGGTCTACTGTCGGGGTGAAACCTCTTGTTGGAAACCCAGGAAATCCCACGGAAATTCCTGTAGCTCGGAAGGTTCCGAATGAAGCATCTTCCCAAACTTGTAAATTATTATAGTTTTTACCTCATATTCCCTAAGCCACTGGTCAGTGAATTATATTGGTATTTTCTTTCCATGAAGTCATTCACGAACAAGGAGCTTCAAACCCATCGACCAGCAGAACATTAGCATCATCTCCGAGCTCAGTTGGGATATCCAGTGATAATACAGAGAAGTCACAGAGCCAACTGGCTGCTGAAGAAGAATTATTGGTGAGTTCTGAATTTGCTAAGAGCAGGGTGACTGACCATCTGGAAAACCTGGAAAGGTCAGGAATAATCAGGGAAATTCATATAACGTCTGGAAATTTGTGGTGGCATAACGATTTTGATTGGTTAAGCACCTCAGAAATGCATTAGAAAAGCTGTATCTGTGATCTGCTTTATGTACAAATTTCCCCTGCGGCGTTTTCATCGTCATTAAGATGGCCTAATATTTCTTATGATAAATCTACTAAAAACCGCCAAAATTCATTATTCCTGTTATTTTTGTTAAGTCCGCCTACGGCGTCCCTAAATGATACGATAGTTACCTAGTTATCAAATTTTTCTAAGGATAATTTTTTTCAACAAAAAAATTCCCTATACAGCTTTTCCATCAGTATGAATATTTTAAATTTCGAAAGAAGAAATCCACAAGAATGCAGTGCTGACTTCGATTTTAATATTAATACACTTAAAATTAATTATTGCTTGTAATTGTTCTAAAATTTCGCCTACTGTATTCCCTTAATTATTAATATTATTGTTTCTATTTACAAAATTATCTGCAGAAATCCACCATTTCGTGATCTAAATTTTTTAAAATTTCCGCTATAGGCACTTGAAATGGGACATTCATTTTCCATCCGATCTGTGCCTTTTGTCAGATCTACTCGATCTTGTTAATGCTTTTAACGCTACTTTAATTGCTTCAAAGCATTAAAATCTTGAAAAGTATACATAAATACAGCATGAAAAGGAAATGTTGACTCCCATGTTTTAAAATGTGATAGGCTAACCACATGACTTGGCAATTATCATTTCTCATAGGTGGAAGGTTTCACCGAGGTTTATGACGTGCCACGAACTGTTGCCAAGGTAAAGGGAGCCAAATGTCATGGATGCCAGCCTTCCAACCAACCCACGACCAGAACACAGCTTCAGCTGGACGATGACCCTTCGAGTGGTCCTGGTCATCTCGCTGTCGATGCCAGTTCTCAGTCCACAGAAAGGCACCGAGGAGGAACCCTTCGCAGTGTGGATCATGGCGAAGAAAACAGCACACAGCAGCCTCCACCCCAGGTAGCCACATCCCAGACCATCGACGATGACCCATTGGAGGCTCAGGTTGAAGAAGATGATCTCCAGACGCCACAGCCACCGCACTACGAGTACAATTACGATCAAGAATTCGAAACCAACAAGGACGTTGAAGACAATGGGGAGTCGGTGGAAGACACCACCACAACAACTACGTCTACAGCAAGAACCACCAGGTAAAAGAATGTGAAAATGGGTTATGATTGGCAAACCATGAAGGAACTGTTCCAATTTCTCCACAATTGTTCGTTTTCAGTGCTGCGACGCCTCCTCCTACACCTTCTACAACACGACGTCCGCATATCAAAAGGCCATCAGTGGACACGCCTGCCAAACGGTGTAACCAAACGCTCTGCAAACTGCCCCAATGCTTCTGTGGAGGGAACCAAATCACTCCAGGTACGATAAGGCTAAGCCATGTCTTAAATGAATAATTGGCTCGTCATACACGTATGGCTCGTAGTCTTGAAGTTTCTTTTGATGCTATGGAATTAGGTTGTCTGGTGTTGTTTGCTTAAGTGTCTGATAAAACTATCCTCCAAAATAACAGGAGGGCTCAAGCTCGATGATATACCTCAGATGGTGCTTATCACCTTCGATGATGCCGTCAACGACATCAATTGGCCGCTGTACGAGCAGCTATTTTACAAAGGCAGGAAGAACCCTCACGGATGCTCGATTTCTGCTACATTTTACGTTTCTCACGAGTGGACTGACTATGGCAAGGTTCAAACGCTGTACTCTGATGGCAACGAAATTGCCTCGCACTCCATCACGTAAGTCATCAATTGATTTCTTGCTGTTTCAATACCAAACAATTCCGATTATGAACCGATTAGTGGTAAACCTAAATTCATGCTGAAAATCTGAAATATTCAAAAGCTGATTTTTCACCATACAGCAGTTGGAATACAGTTGACTTCGCTTAATGTGATCAGATTGAGCCTAGGTTATTTTGATAGCAGAAACCGCATGACAAGAAAAGACGATCATTATTTAATTTAAGTTAATATGACTTCTTATGTATATGCACATACATGTACATTGCATAATTTAACTTTACAAAGTTATTTACAGCTGAAAATCAGTTGATTTAAGATGCTCACCTAGTTAAGCTTATTAGTCCTTCTGTAATCTCATAATGAATTGGTGATTTCTCAACTAAGATGTACGTTTCATATTCGTCAACCTCAAAATCATTGCCATCAGCACAGCTCTGTTTGGCTCGCTGATAGCCTGGCAAGTGTCAGGTTTAGTCATTGGTGCTGCCATTCGAATATTTTCTTCAAGGAATATACATGTATAAAATTTGGAAGAATATTCCTCGAAATTTTCGATATTCGTAGCGGAAGGGACGTCATTTTAGACGTTTTCTTCCAAAACTTCTCATTCCTCGCGTTTTACGAATCCTCCAGGAGGGAAAATGATAACAATAAGCGAATTGTTGATTACTGTTTCAACAACCGATGATTTTACTCTGTATTTGTATACGAGCATTCGAGCCTTGGCGAATTCGATAACAATAAACGAATGATAACATTATCCGCGATCACATTAAGCGGATTCCACTGTATTGAAGACTGCGGTTACATATTAGTAGTACCATCTTCTGCCAGTGAATACAATGTTTACCTCGCACCTGATTTCAGCCATAGCTACGGCGAGGACTTCCTGAAGAGCAAGTGGGAGGAGGAAATCTATGGCCAAAAAGAGATCCTGCAGACGTACGCAGGGATCAAATTCGACGACATCCGGGGCATGCGGTCCCCCTTCCTGCAGATTGGGGGCAACCGACAGTACGCCATGCTGTACGAGAACAACTTCACCTACGACTCGTCCATGCCAGTGTACGAGAACAAGCCCCCCTTCTGGCCCTACACGTTGGACTACGCCATCCCCCACGAGTGCATGATCCCCCCCTGCCCTACCCTCTCCTTCCCAGGAGTCTGGGAAATCCCCTTGGTCATGTGGGTGGACCTGAACGGTGGACGCTGTAGCATGGCCGACGCCTGCTCCAACCCACCTACGGCCGAGGGTGTCTACAAGATGTTGGTGAAAAACTTTGAACGGCATTACTTGACCAACAGGGCGCCCTTTGGCCTCTTCTACCATTCGGCCTGGTTCGCCATCCCCCACCACAGGGAGGGCTTCGAGGCCTTTCTGGACGCCCTGGTCACCATGGATGACGTGTACATCATCACGTCCTCCCAGCTCATCGACTGGATGAGGGAGCCAACGCCCCTGAGCAAAATCAAGGACTTTCCACCCTGGCAATGCCATAACAGGGACCGTGTGCTGCCCTGCAAAAAACCCAAAGTGTGCAACCTTTGGTTCAAAGGTGGCGTCAGGTACATGAAGACTTGCCAACCCTGCCCGGCTGTGTATCCTTGGATTAACAACACGGGCTCCCAGAACAAGTCCGATGTCAGCTGAACTTTAACTCAGGTTTCTAAGGTTTTCGTCCACTGTTTTCAGACTGATTGTCTGGCTCTGGCTCGGCGCCCCATGGAGGTGTATACACCAGCAAGAGGCTGAAATGTTATTTATACCGTTTTGCAGGACTATTTTATACTGTAAGATGACCATTTCAACGTTGTTGAGCAAGGGTCGATGAGCCTACAATGACTACAACGAAAGATTGTGGGACCATGTGGAAATGGCTAGTCAGCCAACCAATTCCATTCCGTTTAAACTCATCTCTTGAAACAGACATGTCAGTGGGTTTTCCCCCAAAATACACTTTTTTAGAAATATTACCATGTAAAGCACGTACTACCAATGTAGCAATTTCTCGCAAGACACATCATCTGTCTTATTTCATCGAAATAAAACTATATTCCTCTTTACTGTGGTATTATTTTTTCACAGCAGAATTCATGGCACAACCTCACTTCTACGTTAAATGCAGTGATTCCAGCAGGGTTTTGAGCATCAGTGTTGGTACATGTATATGTAGCTTGGCAAAAGTACCTGAGGGACCTTGATTGACATTTAACCCTGTAGAATGTGTGGGGACGTTCAAGTTAGAGGAGGGGTTAGCCGATGTGCTAAAGTAATCATTAGGATGTGATATACATGTAACATTAAATTAAAATTCGTTACTTGTTTTTCAGTTTTTCAAATAATTTCGCCTATATGGCTCTTTCCCCTTTCAAAAACGAGCCTTAATTTATTCCTTTGTTATTTTATAAACATGTGCAGGCCTAGGATAGCTGCACCTACTGTATAGTCGGCCACCATCCGGTACTTCGGTTGTCGGTCACAATGTACTAAAACACTTATGAGTGAATTTCTTCTGTTAATTAACCACATCCTAGTACTCGGACATGGTGTGGTAAATTAACACAAAAACTTAACCCATAAGTGTTTTAGTACATAGTGGCTCACTCTGGATGGTGGCTGTCCAGTTACCCTATTTCCACTTAAAATCAAAAGTGTTTTGGTAACACTTCCATACAATTTTTGACTGCATGTCAACAATCTTTGTATGTCTATGTACATGTAGCTTTAATAGAAATACTGAATGTACTTAAAATCTATCATTTTTCAATCATTTATTTTATTTTCTATAGAGTGACAGAGAAATTATTGGAAGCTGGACAAGAAGTGTATAAGCTGTACTCTGCTCCCTAAACAGTGAAACTTCAGAAGGTAAGACTTGTTGCGTTTGCTTATGAATCATTTCAATAATTGATATTGAGGTTTCTCGCCTGAATTTTGGTGTTGTGCAGCACCCACTCTCGTTTCAACGCTTGAATTGAATTTTTACGCTTCAATTTTAGTGTTTTACAGCACCTACACTCGTTTCAACACCTGAAATTGAGTGATTTGTGTTGCATTTTGGTGTTTCGCAGCACATACACTCGTTTCAACATTTGAAATTGAGGTTTCTCGAGTGAATTTTGGTGTTCTGCATCACCCACACTCGTTTCAACACTCGAAATCGAGTCTTTTGTGTTGAATTTTGGTGTTTTGCAGACCCACACTCGTTTCAACAGTTGAAATTGAGGTTTCTCGCCTGACTTATGGTGCCTGACTCGTTTCAACACCTGAAATTGAGTTTTTTGTATTGAATTATGGTGTTTTGCAGCATCCACGCTCGTTCTAACAATTGAAATTGAGGTTTTTCGCCTGAATTTTGGAGTTTTGCAGCATCCACACTCGTTTTAACAATTGCAATTGAATTTTGGTGTTTTGCAGCACCCACACTCGTTTTAACAATTGAAATTGAATGTTGGGGTTTTGCAGCACCTACACTGGTCAATGGCTTATTCGCATTTTGGACCCAAAGGCACCTATTAGAGCAAACATTTTCACAAAACCAGTGTGCGTGCCCGGGGACAGCCGCCATGTTGGAGTGCTGACTTCCCGCGGACTTGGAGGTTGTCGCTGGTGGCTTGGCCGCCGACTTTGGCTTGTCCGAGGAATTTGACGATTTGGCCATCCCCTTGGGCTTGGGAGGGTCTGCGGGTGACTTTTTGACCTCTGGATGCACGTTTGGTACAAACTTTCGCAATTAAGATGCATGTTTCATATTGGTCAACATCAAAATCATAATCTTCGCTCAGCTCTGTTTGACTCAAAGAGGTGGCACTGTCACCCTTCCACCTCCACTTAATCGGGATCCGGACGTTTCGCCCCCAGGTACCTTTCTCCCCCGGAATGTTCGCTCCCGCACATTTCGCGTAGTAAGGACATGAGTTTCAGCAGTATTAAAAGGTATTTATTATTAATTAATTACGACATGTCATTCACGCCCTATTACAACATAATACACCATAGCGAAAATGTTTCTGAATCTAGCTAGCCAGTTCAGTTTGTACACCATAACCATGTTTTAGTAGATGTGTTTTATACCCAGGACACACTGAATTGAAATCTAGTTTGATAACCTAGATAATGGCGATAACCGCATCAACAGTTTCCCACTGCAACGGAAAACGAGATTACCGCATGTTTAATTGCAGCTTTTTTTCTTTGGTACAGTATGCCCTCAGTATTAAAATGCCCAGTTGTCAACCACTCATTTGACCTATCAATCATGAGGCAACACATTCGACATTGACGTTTTAGACTGATCATGCACTTGTTTCATTCGTCATTCACTAAATTTGACCTTCTACACCACTTAGGTTTGTTTGTAAAAGCGAGCCTAAATACAACATTTGTGGTGTACTTTTTGTAAAAAAAAATTGCCTAGGGCGTACTCAAACGTGCGTGTGAAAAAATGCGAAAATTCCCATATACATGTACAATACTTAGAAGTGAAAAATGTGAAATAAAAATTGATCATCAACTGGCCACATGCCAGAAGCACCCATAATGCACTTATGCAAATGCAGGGGGCTTTGTGGTGAGGGGTTGACATTAAGGAGTCCAGCTGGGGCGTCAATTAAATTTTTTTCCACCTCTCCTTTGTAGCCCGATCCCCAGCAGTTCCTGTCTTTTTTTTCCGAGATTAGTGTATTCAATTAGTGAACTTCAACCTCGAAGGTGGTCACTTGACCAGCACAACACCAAGAATTACGCTCGTGGAATGCAGCTGGTGGAGGATTCCACAACGTAATTAAAGTTGAGTTATTTATTCTTTTTTGTTCGTGCACTCGTGTGCGTTACTTCGAAGTGTAACTTTTGGAAAGATACGTAACTTCTGGTATTTATTCTGTGAACTTTTTTTCATTTAGCACTTGTAATGAGCCGAAATTCGACATTTTCAATGTTAAGTTGCGGATCATGTGACCATTGCGTCACGCCTACCAGTCGCCATTTGGAAAGCTACTCTACATGGCAAGGCGCACAGAGGCGGATTAGGATTTGTTGGTTTCATTGGACACAATTTTCAGGTAAGGCTATCTAACGTTTTGTAAATACATGCATGCATGCTTGATACGTCACTTCTGGTATTTATTATTATTTTTTTTTTTCATTTAGCACTTGTAATGAGCCGAAATTCGACATTTTCAATCATGAATTCGATCATGTTGCTGATCATGTGACCACTGCGTCACGCCTACCAGTCCCCATGTACAAGCTGATTAGGTCATTTAAAGTATGTGGGTAATGGATAATGGCGAAATTCCTTCGTTGTAATGCGTCATTCGCATGCTTCGTTAATATCCAGGTACTTCCCATACCCTTTTTGGCACGTTTTGGACGTTCACGACGTTGCATTTTGTTTACAGGCTGATTTTTTTTTAATTGGCTATTTCAAAAATAGACTTGCCCACTGCTTTCGTGATTAAAATAACGTTATTTAATTCACGAAGTCAGTGGCGAGCCTATTTTTGAAATAGCCAATTAAAAAAAACGCAGCCTGTGGTAAGGGGTTGACATGAAGGAGTCCAGCTGGGGCGTCAACAAAATTATTTTCCACCTCTCCTTTGTGGCTCGATCCCCAGCAGTTCCTGTCTTTTTTTTTCCGAGATTAGTGTATTCAATTAGTGAACTTCAACCTCGAAGGTGGTCACTTGACCAGCACAACACCAAG
>JAQGAF010005935.1:0-11126 GCA_034687865.1 Kryphioiulus occultus | reverse complement strand
CCATACATGGGCACATATGACATTCAAGACACCATACATGGTATTATACATGGCCATACATGGGCTTATATGGCATTAAAGACCCCATATATGGTCATATACATGTCCATACATGGCACATACATGAGCATGTATGGCATATATAATCCCATTCATGGCCATAGTCAACTTTTCCACCCGGGTAACCATCAATAAGTGTGATTGTAAATGTGGAAATACTGTTTTTTCTGCTTAGTACCATTTTAGTTTATCAACTATGTCCACATTGGTCGAAATAACAAATGAGCAACTTTAGCTTAACAAGCTCGCTAAGTAACGTTTCCTGTTGCCAAAAACCTACTTTTCTTCTAAAATATTTTCGCAGAATTGAAGTTATATGAGCTAAAATCACTTTGTTGAAAACTGAATAATTGTATACAAATTGTTTTCATTTTTAGACATCAGAAATGACATAGAGTAAAATGTCAACAATGTTCCGAACACAATTTTCATCTTATCGTATGGAACATAATGAATAGATTCCAGTAAAGTCATACAAAATTGTTTTTCTTATTAATGCGAATTTCTCAATGTTATAAAATTTATTCAATTTTCTTACTTATGCAAATTTGCTTATGGTTTCAAAATCAGTACAAATTTCTTTTTCAAATATATCCAAATTTATCGAAATGACAAATGAGCAACTTTGGTTTAACAAGTTTGTTAAGTAATGTTTCCTATGGCCAAATTCCTTCTTTTTTGCTAAAATATTTTCCCTAAATGTTGAAACGTGAAGCACTGTATAAAAATTGTTTTCATTTTTAGACATCAGAAATTAGAGTAAAAAGACAACCAGCATTTTTTCTGTTTCTAGCTCAATGTTCATCTTATCGTATGTCACGTATTGAATAGTTTACAGTAAAGTCATAAAATTTCTTTATTTTCCTTAGAAATGCGAATTTCCTAATGTCATAAAATTTCTTCAATTTTCTTATTTATGCAAATATGGTGATGGGCTCAAAATCGGAAGTGACATCTAATGAACATCTTCTGAACAACGTTTATGTTATCGCATGAAACATCATGAATAGATTCCAGTAAAGTCATATCATTTCTTTATTTTCCGTAGTAATGCGAATTTCTTAATGTCATTAAATTTCTTCAGTTTTCTTGTTTATGCAAATTTGCTGTTGGGTTGAAAACAGGAAATGGTCCGTTGAAGTACAAGTATTCGGCTCCATAAATTCTTGAAAATGTGATTGATTTCTAGAAATAAAGTAGAATTTGTGACAAACTCATTCAACAATTGTCCATGGTCCCACTGCACATGAACAAACCCCGATACGATATCAGTAATTTTAATTGGACAACTTACGTAATTGTTGGTTCAATTAGTAATTGAGGATGATTTCCTGAACGCAGTCTTTTGTATGGGTGTCACAACGCATTTCCGGTCCAGAACATCCGTGGAGGGTGCAGTCAAACAGAGGCGAAATTGCTGGTGCAAGAGGGTAAAGTGGTTCTTGCTGTTTTGGTGGTTGTGGATAAAGTGGTTCTGGATGTTTGGGTGGTTGTGGGTAAAGTGGTTCTGTGTGTTTGGGTGGTTGTGGGTAAAGTGGTTCTGTGTGTTTGGGTGGTTGTGGGTACAGTGGTTCTGTGTGCTTGGGTGGTTGTGGGTAAAGTGGTTCTGGATGTTTGGGTGGTTGTGGGTATAGTGGTTCTGGGTTCTTGGGCGGAAGTGGATATATGACTTCGGGTTCTTTGGCTGGGATTGGGTAGTACGTTGCTGGCTTTTGATGTGGTTGATACGACAATGGTTGGTAGCAGTGCTTAATGTTGACAGTGTAAATCAAACCACATTTCCAGTTGATTGGGCATTCTGAGTCAGAGTTACAAACGGAAGGGCCCCTAGACGGTTTCTCAGTTGCTGCAAAAGATCAATAATAAGATTTAAATGTAATCGTTGAATCCAAAAGTTCATTGATGCAAAGTAAATGCAAAAATACTGATTGCAAGCAGGTGATACTGAATCGAAAGAATCGAAATCCAGTATCAAAATCCTGAATTCAAATCCAGAATTAAGTCCATAATTGAAAGCCAGAATCAAGTCCAGAATCGAAATCCAGAATCGAAGTCCAGAATCAAAATCCAGAATTCAAATCCAGAATCAAGTCCAGAATCGAAATCCAGAATCGAAGTCCAGATTCAAAATCCAGAATTAAGTTCCGAATCGAAATCCAGAATCAAGTCCAGAATCGAAGTCCAGAACCAAAATCCAGAATTAAGACCAGAATCGAAATCCAGTATTGAAATCCAGAATTAAAATAGTCAATTAGCAACATATGTGACTGAAGACTGGTTGCGTTGCAATGATGAGTAAATAACTTAGGATTACTAGTTAATTTGCAATCAATAAACTAAGTTCAAAAACATGATTGATTAAGGCAGTGGTTAAGTACATGTACATTACACTGTTGAAGATGTACATGTACATGGCCATCTCAAAATCAGTACTAACTTTCTTGATACATTAGAATGGGATTTGAACAGTATTAACTACTTAAATAATAGATTATAATGATTATAGTAAGTAGGTGATACTTTTGAAGTACTATTCTAGTATATGAAGATTGGTATTGGAAATTTCAAGGTACTGCCACATCAAAATTAGCAATAACTTTCTTGATATATTAGAATGGGACTTCTTAACAGTATCAACTACTTAATAATCATTATAATCCATCATTTGCTTCGCTGATTCATACTACCAAACATTTATTTTTGCTGAAATGTTATCTAAAATGCAACGCTTTTTTGTCATTATTACCTGTAATCTTTACATGAATTTCGTACAAATTTCTTATAAAATTATCCTTCTGTGAAAACGTCTTAAGTTTTCCCTTCGCTATTGCTTTATCTACCGGTATGTTAAGTCATGAAAAATTGATTTGCTTTGAAAAAGTAAAATTCAACAAATCAATACATTACATATATGTAGCTGGTTATTGGTTAACATAAAAACCAAGAGATGACGAGTAATAATGCGCAAGAAATTAATAGTGAAATTGTCAATTAAAAAAAGCTAATCTAAATTTGCTGTTTCCTGTAATTAAAATTTGTGTCGTCCTACTTTTTGTATAATGTGCAGTTCAGGGAAATGTGTTTTCAAATTTGGGAAGGTCAGGGAATTCGAACATTTCATCTTTAAGAAACCCATTTTATTGGTCAGGGAAATTTGTTTTAAAACTTGGAAAAGTCAGGGAATTCGAAAACTTCATATTTGGGGAACCCATTTGGTGATTCATGCAGGGTGTCCACTGTTGGAAAGTCAGGGATAATCAAGGATTGTCAGGGAAATGAAAACGTGGCAGTGAATGTCTTGGAAATCGAGGTTGTTTACGTCAGGGATTTGATTAGTCATCGTCTTACATAAACTTTAAGGATAAAATCCACTATTGTTCTTATTTTTCTTAAATCTCACGTAAAATGTTCAAGGAAATGACTGAAAAGTTGTCAGGGAGTATCATTAAAAACGAATTTTAAAATTTGAGTGTGAACCCTATCATGTTTCAAGGTTGAATTAAACTAAAAATGGACCCATAAATATTCCCATCGTTAATAGGACTTGAAGAAAACGATAATGAAAAACCAAGCTTGAATTTCATCACAATGCATTTGTTAAAATAAGTTTTATTATTTGTTCTTAATTATTGGTAAATGTCATGTAAAATGTCAATGAATTGACTGAAAAGTTGTCAGGGAATGTCAGGGAAATCGAATTTTAAAATTTTAATGGTAACACTGTCATGTTTCAAAAAAGTGAATTGAATTAAAAATTGACTCAACATATTTTCATCGGTAATAGGACTTGAAGAAAACCTTAATGCAAAACCAAGTTTGAAATGCATCACAATCTGTGTAATATAACTATGCAGTTGTTAAATAAGTTTTATGCACAACCTTCCATTTTTCTACTTGTAACAAAAACCCAAAAGTGACTATAGTGTGAATATTAGTGCGAAATACTCACAACATTGCATGCATGTTTTTTTCTGTCAAATCTAAAACCAATTCGTAAAGACACAATGGATCAACTTACCCTTAGTTGTGGTTAAAGGTATGGGTCTAACTGTGGGTCTTGCTGTGGTTATTTTGTAACCATAGCCAGCTATGATGGTTGCCAGCAGCACCACACCAGAAATGATCAACAACGGTTTAAACGACATTTTGCAAACTTTGAAAATAAGTTCTGATTCGGACTTTTTGGTGAACCGTTATTTATACCAAGTTGAGACCAAAAACAATTTTGGGTTTTTCGCCGAAGCAATAAATGTCTAGCGTGAAGTCAACTTGAAACGTTGCGTGCATATCTAAGTGCCACTAGGATATCGCGACGGGGTGTCAAAGGTCACAAACCCTGGTTGCGGGAATTAACCCTGCTTCTGTCTAATCCGGTTTGGTTGGTGGAGTTACCCAGAATTTCAGTTATAACTTTTTGTTGGTATCTTGTTGGTCTCTTGATATGATAATTGCTACAATCAGTGGTTATCAATGCTGCAGTTTTGATTTATTTCTACATTATTATTCACATTATTTTAGCCAATGTAGAATGGGTTCTTAGCTTATCGTAGGTAAACAACAAAGTTTGGTAAATTCATGTACAGTATATCGGTTTGTTACTCTATTTGCTATCATGGGGGTCAATCAATCCTAAGGTTAGACAGCACTGCCATGTCAAAATAAGTCTTCTTTCTGTTTATTTTAAAAAATATGTCAAAGATTGTTTGTGTATACTTGGCTTAAATTTATTTTACTTTTTACATTTGAATGTAATTAAAATAGAAGAAAAATTAAATGACATTTAAACTAAGCTTGTGAATTTTAATCGGAAATTAAACGAAATTTAAATTAATTAAATTTTGTTTAATTTCTGTTTAAAATTCACAAGCTTAGTTTAAATATTATTTAATTTTTCTTCAATTTTAATTACATAAAAATTTAATTTTTCTTCAATTTTAATTACATAAAAATTACATAAAAATTTAAGTTTTCTACAATCTTAATTACATAAAAATTACCAAAAAATTTAATTTTTCTTTAATTTTAAATACATAAAAATGAAATTTGAACTAAGCTTGTGAATATTAAACAGAAATTAAAAGAAATTTAATTAATTTATATTTCGTTTAATTTCAGATTAAAATTCACAAGCTTAGTTTAAATTTAATTTAATTTTTCTTCAATTTTAAATACATTACATACATTTATTTAAACTGAAATTGAAGAAAAATTAAATGAAATTTAAACAAAATGTAATTAATTTAAATTTCGTTTAATTTACGATTAAAATTCACAAGCTTAGTTTAAATTTAATTTAATTGTTCTTCAGTTTTAGTTTCACTAAATGTCTGTAAATTTCTGCTTACAATTTGCAAGCTAAGAAATTTAGACGTCATACTGTCAAATTATTTTTAGGAACCCTCCTTGCGATTTTCGGTGATTTAATTAAATTTCGTTTAATTTCTAATTAAATTTCACAAACTTAGTTTAAATTTCTATCGATTTTTCTTCAATTTTAATTTAATATAATTTCTGTAAATTTCAGTTTAAAATTTGCAAGCGAAGAAATTTAGACCTAGTGTATCTTGTTAACTAAATTTCACGTCATACCGTCAAATTATTTTGTATGAATCGTTCTTGTGGCTTTTGGTGTTTTATTCAATGTTTATTTTCATAAAATAGAATTTTGCTAGTACATGTAATTATACGTCATTTCATTTCTGAATTATAGTAATTGTGTCTGTTCAGACTTTTGGATTCTGGAATTAAACTTAACGTCATCCAATTATTTATTAATTATTCGTGCCACGTAAAAGTAAAAACGACTTGTTGCAGTTATTTAGTTTTTGGTGTACCCAACATGGTAGGGCAATCCAAAAAGTGGCAATCACTGGAAGCACCCTTGCTATGCGGGAAACCATCAGTCAGGAATGAAAATCATCACGAAAGGTGGCAATCACTGGTAGCACTTTTGCTATGCGAAGAAACTATCATTCGAGGAATTAAAATCATTAAATTTAATTAAATAAGAAACTGAGACGTGATTCAAGCAATGCACACAGTTGTATGGCCCAAGCATTTCTTTATTTTCAATATTTAAACAAATTAAAAGCATGGATAAAACTTCGTTTGAAGCATGGACGACATGTTAGGCAATCTTGAAATGCATGGATTTCTGAAAATAAAATAAAATATTATTCAGCACGTATTTTCTATATTACGTCATGACACACAGGTAAAACAAATTTGTGAGATGCTTTTGGATAAACACATTTGAGCTAATTTTGATGAAAGATAAAATAGAATTTTTTGAAAAATTATTCAGATTTGTTTTGCAAGTTTCAACACTGGCAACTGGTTAGCAGGCACTCACCTTTATTTGTAGTTAATATTTTTATAATTTCAGTACTGCGTACAAATGATTAAAAATTTAGGGTAATGAGAACTGAAGCATTTTGGGGATGTAATTTCCCCATGTTTTGAGCAATATTTATTTTTCTGTTTATTTAATTTTAACTCATGTTTCTATAATTTACTTTTCTAACTCATTTTTTCTATAACTTACTAATAAGTTATAGAAAAACAGTTAAAATAAAATAAATATTACTCAAAAACATGGGAAAAGTCCATCCCCAAAATGATTGTAAGTTTAATTTAGTCTTAGGCTACTTAAAATAAACTTAAAGCATTTTGGGGATGGAATTCCCCCATGTTTTTGGGTAATATTTATTTTTCTATTTATTTTATTTATATCATTTTTCTACAAGTTGTCTTTGGCAACTTAAAATAAACTAAAAACTAACTTACAGACATTTTGGGGATAGAATTCCCCCATGTTTTTGGGCAATATTTATTTTTCTATTTATTTTATTTTAATTAATTTTTTTGTAAGTTGTCTTTGGCTACTTAAAATAAACTTACAATAAATCGGTGCTTTTTTCATTGGTCGCGTTGGTGGTTGTCTGGGTGGTTGTGGATAAACTGGCCTTGGGTAGACTGGTTTTGGGTCACTTGGTTGTGGGTAGACTGGTTTTGGGTCACTTGGTCGTGGGTAGACTGGTTTTGGGTCACTAGGTTGTGGATAAACTGGTCTTGGGTTACTTGGTGGTTGTGGGTAAAGTGGCTCTGGTTCCTTGGGTGGTGGTTGTGGGTATAGTGGTTCTGGTTCCCTCGGTGGTTCTGGGTAAAGTGGCTCAGGCTCTTTAGGTTGAACTGGGTAAATGTATACTGGTTCTTTGGGTGGCACTGGGTAAAACGGAGCCTGTGTTTGTGCTGGATGTCTGATCTCCTGGTAGCAGTGTTTTACGGTGATGGTGTAAATTAGACCACATTTCCAGTAGAAGGGGCAGTCGTAGTCCGTTGTACATGAGAATGGACCCGTGGCTGGGGCAGGAGTGGCTGAAAAGATGATAATATTTGAATTTCACCCTTGAACCTGTAACGTGCAACCAACTAACTAATGGCATTTGTGGAAGATGAACTTGTGAGAAACACACTGTTTGTGTGGTAAATACTGACTTGGTTACGCAAGATTACAGACAATGTGGTTTTTCGTTCGAATATACATGTTGAGTCCATGTGAAAAATAACTCATTTTGTAAATTTTTCGTCTAACATACGATAAATGGTGATGCTGAGACATCAAATTAGGTATTGAGTATTATGGTATACTGTAGATATGTTGTTTGACGTTATCAAATCATTTGATTTTGTAAAATATTGATGAAAATTATCGATGAAAATATTTTAAAATAGTTTATAAATAAAGTTGTCAGTATTAAATTTACGAGGAATTAATAACATTTCTTTTGGAGGAGACGCATTTTGATGTTATCAAATTATTAGATTTTGTCAAATATTGATGAAAAATATTTTTAAACTAGTTTATGAATAAAATTGCTAGTATTAAATTTACGATGAATTTTAGTAACACTTCTTTTGCAAGTATCGTTATCAAATCATTTGATTTTGTATTTTTTGAATATTGATGAAAATTATCGATGAAAATATTTTAAAATAGTTTATAAATAAAGTTGTCAATATTAAATTTACGAGGAATTAATAACATTTCTTTTGGAGGAGACGCATTTTTATGTTATCAAATTATTAGATTTTGTCAAATATTGATGAAAAATATTTTTAAACTAGTTTATGAATAAAATTGCCAGCAGTATATTTACGAGGAATTTTAGTAAAATTTCATTTGCAAGTAATGCTGTTTGTCGTTATCAAATCATTTGATTTTCTAAGATATTAATGAAAAATATTTTTAAAATAGTTTATGAATAAAATTCTCAGTATTAAATTTACGAGGAATTTTAGTAACATTTCATTTGCAAGTAATGCTGTTTGACGTTATCAAATCTATTGATTTGGTAAAATATTGATGAAAAATATTTTTAGATAGTTTATGAACAAAATTGCCAGTATTAAATTTACGAGGAATTTTAGTAATATTTCTTTTGCAAGTAACGCTGTTAGACATTATTTGAACAAAAATAAATCAATTTTCTGATAATACTAATACAAAATCTGGTTTTATTGTGGGTTTCTGGGGTATCTGGGTTTATTGTGGTCCAGTTTTTCATTTTCACAAAATCAAATGATTTGATAATTTTACAATATGTAACTCCAAATAGTCAAATTCAGTAAAACTAAACAAAGCTACAATAACTGTTTGCAACAGTACCATTGTTTTTCGACGGTAATTTCACTTTTATGTTTGTAAAAATTGGGTTATTTGCCCACCATAACAATGTGAATTTATGTCACTTACCCCTGGTCGTCGGTCTGACCGTTGTAGTTTTATAGCGATAGCCAGCTGCGAGAGTGGCCAGCAGCACCACACCAACAATGACCACTAACGATTTAAGAGACATTGTGTAAACCTGCAAAGTGAGTTCTGGACAGTGTCTTGAAATGCACCGTTATTTATACCAAGATATACACTGGAGGCCCATAACCTTTTCTGGTTTTTTTTGGAGAAGCGGTAGATGCCTCCGATTTAAAAGTCAACTTGAAACGTTGGATGAATTTGCTATTTTCATTGTGACGAGTAACGTACCGCATAGGTGTGTCAAAGGTCACGGACGTATGCTGACCTGGAAAGGGGTAACGGTACTCTCGCTTTCGCACGCGTTGACATTAGCCCACACCCGCGTGCAAATCGCATTAGGTAAAGGTCAGGTCACGAGTATTAATTCTCAATTTTGGTTAGCACTTGGACAAAACTTGTGGTGTCTCTGTGTTGTAAAGGGAATTCGTGTACATGTAGATGTCTTAAGATTCAAAAGCAGTCTTGGGAAAAATTAGGCAATTTCGATTAAAATTTCAACTTAAAATCAAAAAATTCAATGAAATTAATTTTTCAATAATATATCTTTTATCATAGACGAATGCAAAAACGATGTGGTTTTTATAAATCACGCATTCTGCCATTTTCAAAAAGCACACTTAAATTAAAACTGCAACATGCTAACTCTGAACAATTTTTTGGTTTTATTTTGAAAAAATGCTAAAAATTCTTACCCCGCTACTTTTCGAAGAAGTAAAGAGAATTCGTGTACATGTAGATGTCTTCAGATTCAAAAGCAGTTTTAGAAAAATTTGGACAATTTCGAATTAAATATTAACTTAAAATCAAAAAATCGTTTATACAGTGAACATAATTTTTCGAATAATATATCTTTTATCATAGACGAATGCAAAAGCGTTGTGTGGTTTTTATAAATCACGCATTCTGTGATTTTCAAAAAAAAAAGCACACATAAATTAAAACTGTAAAATGCTAACTTTGAACAATATTTTTGTTTTATTTTGAAAAAATGCTAAAGCTTCTCACTCCAAAAATTTTTCTAAGAATGGTCAATCTCGTTGTAAACCATATTCAGTCGCCATTTATTTTTGCCATATGTTTGCTGTTTTTATGTTTAAAAAAGTGCGTTTTTTAAAAATACAAATTCTTTCTCCAAATGCTTTTCTAAGAACGTTGCGTTCGATGTAATCCATATTCAGGTACCATTCATTGGGTGTAAGCATTTTTGCAGTTTTATGTTTAAAAAAATGGGTTTTTTTAAAAAAATTACAAATTCTTACTCCAAATACTTTGCTAAGAAAGGTGCGTTCAGTGCATGCCACATTCAGGTACCATTTATTATGAGTAAGCATTTTCGCTATTTTTATATTTAAAAAGTGCGTTTTTTAAAAACCTACAAATTATTACTCCAATTACTTTTCTAAGAATGGTCGAGTTCAATGTAAGCCAAAGGTTAATTTCACTATTTGGATTAAGAATTTTTGCAGCTTTTTCTTAAAATACTTTTTAAAAAAAATTATTAACGATAAATGGATTCGTCAAAACTGCCTCGTTTTTGTAGTTGATTATTTATTTTTGTTTAAAAACGAAAAGTAAATTTTTATTTTGTATTCTGCTTTTAAATATTATGATATCTGCACGAACTCGCTCAAAAGATAATTTTTCGTTATTTCATCAAGTAATAACTAGCTAATTCAACGTGCATCTTGCGCTGTATTCCTTATAATTTAAATATTTGCCTGTATTTAATTTAAGCATATGCTTAATTGGATATTGATGAAAGCTAAATGTGTACTTTGATGCTAAACAAATCTTAATTTTGGTTGCCAAGCAATAACAATTAACGACCAGAAAACAGATACTATAGATATAATAATTTGTTTTACAGAAAGTTGGATTATCCCTTGTTTTCCTTTATCGGAATCCATGGTTTATGAATATGTTTTATTTTGAAATGTCATGAAAATTCGTGAAAAAAGTTTCACGAAAATCGAGACAAATTAATTTTTTTCGTACTAGTATTGGTGTAGAAGTATTCAGCACTTAAGATAAGTATCTTGTTTTTTTGTGCATTGTAATTTACATGTAGATGTGCATAAACTGTATTATAACTGTGAGTTTCAACAAATACTGACATTAAGGAGACTGGCTGGGTCAATGTGCAATCAGGTGTACCACGAGGTAGTGTTTTAGGCCCTCTTCTGTTCCTGTTGTTCGTTAATGACCTGCCTAATCTACTTTCCCGCAACTCTAAATTATTCGCTGACGATTC